>VWYK01048874.1:255524-309546 GCA_013399775.1 Semnornis frantzii
CCGAGGGGCTGTGGGTGTGTGTGGGGTGATGCTGGAACCGAGGGTGCCTTCTTGCCCTGTGCCCACCGCAATGCCCAGAGCACTGGCAGGTACTGCCCTGCCCATTGAGAGCAGGGACCAAGGATTTGGGTCTTGCACAGCCCAGGGTGTATCGCGGTGAAGCACATCCCTGTGAGCGATCTCTGCACCCTGAGAGCTTCCCCGAGGAGCCTGGGGGAGGTGTAGCAGCTCTGAGCAATCCAGCTGCCTGTCGCGGCAGGATGAAGCTGGTTATGTGGGACAGGTCTTACTCTGCCAGGCGAGTGCTGCATGACAGCCAGGTGTGGTGTAATGTCCTGTGAGTGATGCTGAGTAGGAGCAGCTAAAAAAAAAAAAAAAAAAAAAACAACCCGCAGATTTTTACCCTTCCAGTCCCAAGTCAAGCTACAGGAAGAGCACCAAGCTCTTAAGGATTTTTCACTCATCTCTATCTACTTGCGACTGGATTTGAAAATTCAGCTCCCAGTTCAGCAGTGTTGTCAGCAATTCAGTGCTAGGTTCAGCCAAGCCTGACAGCCTGCAGTGCTGGCACAGGACTCTTGGGGCTTCTCACCTGCTCAGCCGGCCTATGAGCTGCAGCCATTGCTTACATTCCTGAGTTGCTCCAAGCCTTTCAGCAGCTATGCTGAGTGATGCATGTTTGCCAGAGAAGTGGATGGGAACTCCTGGCTGGCAGGGCTCAGCTGGGAGGGTTTCTCAGGGGAGAATTTAACTTGGCCAGATGTGACAGTCCTGCCTAACTGGGACGAGTTTGCTTTGCTTTCAGTTTGGTATAGAAAACGTTAAGGAGGTTGAGTTGCGAGTTTGTAATGAAGCTGTGTCACTCTCTGGTGTTTGCTATTACCATTTGCTGTGGCTTCACCCAAAGTATTTCTCCGCCTGCTCGGAATGTTGTGGCTGTAGCCTTGGCAGAGGAGCCTCTTAAGGTGGGAGGTGATGAACCTCCTTCTGAGTCCAGGGGCTGTTTGTCACTTGCAGCACTTGGGTTTTGGCAGGTCCCTGCTGCACCATGTCAGGGGACAGCGACTGCACCAGGACCAGTCCATCAGCAGGGTCTCCATCGGACACCGAGTTCGCGCCAGCTCGGCCCAAGTATGTTTGCTCCCTGTCTCCTGACCTTGTCACCAAAGCCCGGGAGGAGCTCCAAGAGAAGCCTGAGTGGAGGCTCCGTGACGTGCAGGCACTCCGAGATATGGTGTGCAAGGACTACCCCTCCCTGGGCACCTGCCTGGACGATGCCTTTCTGCTGAGGTTTCTCAGAGCCAGGAAGTTTGATTATGACCGAGCGCTCCAGCTGCTGGTGAACTACCACAGCTGCAGGAGGAGCTGGCCTGAAGTCTTCAGCAACCTGAGGCCATCTGCCATAAGGCCTGTCCTGGAGTCAGGCTTTGTCACCGTGCTGCCTCACCGCGACCCCGAGGGGCGCCACGTCGTCTGCATCCGCCCAGGTACTGCATGGCTGCGCCGGGCTCTGTCCTCTGAACAGTGGTGACACACAGAGGGTACCTGGGTTCTCTGGGCCGTGCTTGTTAGCCAGCATTAGGGCTCTTGCTCTTCCTGGCAGCAGTAGCTGCCGCTGTGTCGCAGTGCCATGTGGTGAGGTGGGCTGATGCCATCTCAGCTGATGCAGGGAGAATCGTGTGGTAACCCCAGCTGGAGTCAGGCTGGGGCCCACAGCTCGGACCTTGGCACTTCACAGTGAACGGAGAGGAGCTGTGGTTTTGACTCCTGGGTGAGCAGTCAGAGCCTTGGGTATGCTCGTGGTGCTGCCAGGCTTGATGTAATTTTCTCTTCCTTCGTTCTCTTTTCCATTTACCTGCTTGCTTTCTGAGCTGAAACTGCTCCTAATGAGCTGTGCTGAGTGGAGAAAAGGATTCTTGAAGCCATCGCCTTTGCTCCCTGAAGTAAACCTGAGTTGCTATTTAACCCTTGAGAAAGGCTGCCCTGAACTAGGACTGTGGCTATTAAAAACTAACTTTTAAGAGTCCAGGCAAATAGAGGAGCAGGGTTTGGAATGTGTGTTGCTAGCTCCTGCTTGCTGTCCAGCTCACCATCCATGTTTGCACCCTCAGACAGATGGAGCCCCAGCCAGTACCCCATCACTGAGAACATTCGTGCCATATACTTGACCTTAGAAAAGCTCATTCAGGCTGAAGAAACCCAGGTGAATGGAATTGTAATCCTGGCAGACTACAAAGGAGTCAGCTTATCCAAGGCCTCTCATTTTGGTCCTTTTGTAGCCAAAAAAGTGATTGGAATTCTTCAGGTAAGACCTGAACTAGTGGGAGAATAACCTTGTGTGTTGTAAATGACTGCTGCTGCATCTCAAGTTCTTGGCTGTCACCAGAAGCTGAACCACCTTGGCTTCTCCTGGCTTCAGATGGGTCACTGCCCAACCAGTTTCTCACACTCTGCCAACTTACCTCACTTGCCCTGTTCTGAATCCCAAAAATTAAACTTGTGTTTGAAATGCAAACTTTGAGTTTGAAAAGTTCAAGTAGCTTTCTGCTAGGTGTGGTGAGGAAGAGCAGGGAAATGCAGTCAGCCTGTTTTGCCTGAGTGCTGGGGAGTGGCTTCTGCCAGCCCAGAGGGAGGTGACTGCTGGGCAGGTGCAGGTACTGCTGCAAACGCTTTGCGATGTGAGGTTATGCTGGCAGGCAGCCTGGGCAGATTTGAAGAGGAAGCTGGCAAATTGTTTTTTACACTGGCTCACAAGAACCTCCTTCTCCCTTCAGGATGGATTCCCCATTCGGATAAAAGCTGTTAACATCATCAATGAGCCTCGGATATTCAAGGGCATTTTTGCCATCATCAAGCCCTTCCTGAAGGAGAAGATTGCAAACAGGGTAAGGGTTTGTGTCCCTTGAACATCTTCAGTGTTTCTAAGCTCCTGGCTTGGACACTGCAAGCAAAAACCATTGACAACTTCCCTGCCAGAAAAGCATTGGGGCCATTTACTCGATCCCAGTGGCCCTTGCTCCTTTCACTCTGACAGATGAGCCTGCTGGGGAAATGCTTCATGAGAGAGAAGCTTTTGAGGAATTTAGTATAGGCCCCACATTAATGTGGAACTTTAATCCTAGGCTGTGTGCTCAGGACATTGATTCCATCTCTGGGATTGGATCACCTGGGCAAGTAATATTTTGTTTATGAGGTAGTGGCACAGGTGGTGCCCCTTGCTTGCTCTTCTCAGGCAAATGTCCTCCACGGCACAGGGATCCCTCCCTAGGCCTGGCTGTAGCTGCAGACACTGATGCTTTTCTCCACAAGTACTTGCAGTCTCGAGCTGAGTGTGGAGCCCTGGCACAGAGTAGCAAACATCCAGGCTCTCGATGGGGTTTAAGCTATGCTAGCCTTAGATCACCCGAAGGCTTCTGTCCCTGCTGTGCCTAGCTGCACCTGCTCAGTGCTGTCTGCTGCTCATAAAGATCCCATCTGAGCTGTGCTCTTTAGCTCAAGATAAGCTTGTTATCTGCAGACTCTTTGGTAAATGCTCTTCAAGCTAACTTTTTGTTTTCTCCTTCAGTTTTTTCTTCATGGCTGTGATCTTAATTCCCTTCACCAAAACATTCCTCCTGTGATCCTTCCTGAAGAGTATGGTGGCACTGCAGGAAAGCTGGACATCTCTGCCTGGAATGAGCTGCTGCTGGCCTCTGAAGAGGATTTCCTGCATGACTTCTCCCAGCTGGTTCTGCCATGTGAGAGCTTTCCACAGGAGATGCTTGTGAGTGGGGATGCTGAGGAAAAGCAGTGCGATGACTCCCTGCGAGGGGTGAAGGCCCAGCTCTACTACTGCTACTAGCCAGGCAGGAGCTTCCAGCACAGCTGAGAGCTGCTCTGAGAGGTGGCCGTGGGAACTCTGCCTTACTCCTGAGCCTGCAGCTTGGGGACAAGCCGCTGAGGCACCTTGCACTGAACCAAAGGAAGCTGAGCAAGGCACAAGGGGGCAGGGCAGAGCGCGGGGAGGACGAAGGCAGCACAGAGCCGTTGAGGCTCATCAGTGAGTGATGCAGCCTGGCCTGCTGCAGGATGTGGGATTGTCAGCTGCTTAGCCTTTCCACACAAGTGAAAGGGGACACTGCTGATGTACTCTGTGACTATCTGTTCCCTTCCCCTTGCAACCAGCAGCAGCCCAAGGCAAGAAAACTTCTGAACCCTGCAAAATGTAGTTGTGTCAGTGAAGGCTGCTTGAACACATGCAGGTGTGACTTGGCCTGTCCTCTGTCACTTAGCACTTCTGAAATAGCTCTGTGGATGTTTGTCTCTCATACAAAACTTCCTTCTCCAGAGTATCAGTGTGGAGATAACCTCTGCAATGTCTGCACTGCAGGAGCAGCACTAACTGGTGGATCCACTGCTGCAGCAGCTCTCCCAGGGCTGCTTGTAAACAGATGGAACCTTCATTTTCAGCAACAGTTGTTCAGGTCAAGCACTAAGGCTTTTGATTAGCTAACAACTTCAAATACCAAGGGTCAGGACTGAACAAGAAGCAGCTCTGTCAGGCACCTCCCTGCTCTGAGTCCTTTCTGGTTGTGAAGGGGAGCTGGGTGAGTCCCTCACAGAGGGCAGCAGCTGAGGTGCTGCTCGAGCTGGGCACTCAGGGCAGTCTGGCTGTGGAACCAAAGGCAGGCAGGCTCCTTGCAAGCACATTCTGCAGTCTGCTGCCCCTGTAGTACTTTGTTCACTGTGCTTCTTGTGAGTTGTGACAGCTTTGTTCTGTTCTCTGACCTCGTTTGTCTTTATCTGTCCCATTCCTGTATGGACTTGAATGGTCTCTGTAATATTGACCTGCAGCTTCTGTGCCTGTGCTTCTAGGTCTTTGTCTAGAGACAGAACCAAGGCTCTGGTGTCCAGTCAGGGTAAGATACCTGTGTCTAAACTGTTCCCACCTCCTAGGCTCATTCTCTTTGGTCTTAAGCAGAATCTAAAACTCATCACTGCACATTTTCCTGTACTGTGATAGTGTGGAGATGTGAACCCCTCCAGGAGCAACACAGCACACCCTGGTACTCCCAAAGGGAAAGGTCTCACTCTTGGTGAAAAAGAACATTCCTTCCAGCTGGGGACTTGTCTCTGGAGCACCTTCTCTGGCTGGAATCTGTTTAGTGCCAAGTGTGGTTCAGGTACCAGTTGTTTCTGTAAAGCATCTGGAGGATCTCAGACTTTCCCTTTTCCAAGTGCCAAACTCCTGCTCTGAATGTCTCTCTTCCTCAGTCCCCCTGCAGCCTACCTGCACTCTCCTGATTCCCTGACCTGGCAGGAGACCTCATCCTGGAACTAGGGGGCAGCGAATGCCCTACCTGCCACCCCCACACTGTGAAAGGAGACTGGGTTTTGGAAAAGGGTAAACCCAAAGCTGAAGTGTTCTTCTGGGAGGCAGTTCAGAATCTGTGGGAGCAAGGAACTCATTGCTTCAACTGCTTTGGGTCAAGGGTGAGAAAAGACAAATTTTCCTTACGGAAAGCTTCTTATTTTCCCAACCTTTAGAAGCAAATTCTTACTCCTCTTTGACAGCTCTGACCTTTAGTGTGGGTTGAAAAAAAACAAACCACTGCCATTTTCATCTGCTTAAAACCAGGTCAGAGTGCTGCCAGCCACTTCCTCCTTCCTGACCAGAACATGCTGCATCTTCTGCAGAGATTTACTTTGGTTCTCTGCGCTGCCCAGCATGGCAACAGCACACAGCACCAGGACTTAGAAAGGCAAGTGGCTGCCCAGAGCCATCCTGCCAGAACACAGACTGCTGTTCATGGTGCTTCAGGGTCTCTCCATTCCAGCCACAATGTACAGAGTAAAAAAAGTTAAACTAGGCTGGGCCATTTTTCCTAGAGGTGAAGGCCTCTTTCCTTAGTGTGCTGCAAGGTCTGAAGTAGTATTCAGAGAGTTAACCTCTAAAGACAGCTACCTTGATGTTGTGTAACTGCTGGAGAAGGAGGTTTGAATATTTGAGATTCAGTTCAGTGCCCTTCAATAAGAAATAAATCCAGTGGTGTTCAGCAGAAGGCTGAGGAACCTCCACAGAAAAAAACCTTCTTCAGGCTTTTCTGTTCTTTCACATGCCTTAAGCAGTAGGCAAATCAGACCCATCTCTCTCCCTGTTCTCTGCTAAGCATAAGGCCTGGGAGATAAGCAGAATAGATAAGGCTCTGTTACCAGTGCTGAGAGCCTCTGCTATGCCTCCAGGGCTTCTTCAAGCTGGCTGCTGGGCAGTTGATGTCAAGACACTTAAGTAAGCCAGGCCTGTCTTTAGCAAGCTTCTAACTGTTACTCATTTGCTCCTTCTTGGCCTTTAAACTCAGAGCTGCAGGTTTCCTGAGCTGTAGCTCTAATCCTCCAGGTTTGTAACCAGTGCTTGCCTTTTCTAACAAAGCACGGCTCTGCCTGACAGACACCTGTCTGCTGAGCTGAGAGGCTTTCAGAGCTGTAGCACTGACCCAGCAAAGCAATCTCTTTGCTCCCAGCATTGCTGATGGCAATTAAGGGAAGGCAGCACTGGTCTGAAGTAGAGAATTTCCTTATCTGCAAGGCAACAAAACAGGCAGATAGCAAAAGCACCCAGGCTGGGCTTTGGGGGGTGATTTGGTTTGACCTCCCCCCCTCCAAGAACTAAAACTCTTTTTTTCCACTTGAAAGCTCTGCCCAGTACAGCAGCCAGCCCTGCCAAATCCAGCAGGGAACAAGGAAAGACAGCAGAGCTGCACTGGGCAGCCCTGCCTTTTGGCACCAAGTGGGACAAAAGGCAACTGTGTCCTGTACAGGAGAGTACTTGAGTTCCTGCAGCTGGCTCCTACAAACCCTGAGGCGTTGCCAGGAGCTGGCTGAAGTGGTTTTGGTTAAGTCTCATTTTAGCATGAGCTAACCATGGTGTCCTGTGTATGGGGCGGGCAGTGCTGGGTGGTTCCCTGTACATCTTATTTTGACAGAATTTATTTTTGTATTGCATTTTGTAATGTGGAGTGGCCAAAGTGTGCACCTTTCTGATGCATGACTGGGTGAGCCAATACAGTGTAGCAGTTCCACACTTTAAATGTTTGTCTTGTGTCCTCTTGGGGTGTGTTACTGTAAGAGGCAGCAGTGACAGCTGCTCAGTCCCACACCAGACACAGGTCAGGGAAAGGAGCCACCAGGCAAAAACTGCACCTGAGCACCTTCAAGGAGGAGGACTGGACAGAGAATCACCTGCAAGTTGTTTCAGAAGAAATGCATTGTGACTTGGTTGCTGCATGAAGAGAAGCTGCAGTCACAGCCCCCAGGCAGCATTTGAACCACCCTGGGCAGTGTTTTGTGTTGAACTGCTGCTGCTTACCCACTGCCAGCAGGCTGGGCCAGTTTCAGTAGTTAGAGCTCTTTATTCAAATGAGGTTACAGTGCAAAATGCCTCTGCCACTACTCACTGTGTACATTTTCTAAGCATACCAGACAAGAGAAATCCACCAGCAGCTCTGCCTTTCCACCAGTGAGCTGTCTGGCACAGGCTATGGCAAATATGCCAAAAGAAGTTACCAGGGAAGCTGCCTCTTGGGGCAACTTTGTTCTTACAAGGAACTGAAGATTAACCCAAGATTAACTGGAGATTCTCCAGCCTCAGAATTTGTATTCTTTAAGTAAGGAATAAGGTTTTCTGCCACAACAGAGGGAGGCCAGTGAAACCTAGACACACTTTTGGAGCGGGATGCAGAAATCAGGCAGCAGGGTTTGACTTGCAGGAACCGAAGTGGTAGCAAGCAGTGCTGCCCACTAGAACAGATCTGGTTAGGACAGGCTTAGTTTGGGTCACTGGAAGGGTTGTGGCTACTGGACAGAAAAGAGATTTTCTCCTGTGCTGTGACAGCACAGCTGTAGTGAGCTTTAACTGCAGCAATAATGTAGCCATAACTGAAGGCTAAACTGGAAAGGTAACTGGAGGCAGTCTGGGTGCCTCTCAAGTGTTAGGCAGCAGCACACAGCTCTATCCCTGCAGGTTAGTGTGGGCATAAGGAACAGGACCATGGTGAAACTAAAGCAATGCATCAGCATTTTGGCTTTCAGCAACGAGTTCCCCACCTCTGCAAGCTCAGAGAGGTGCAGTTTAACTAAAGTCCCTGTTGGTAAGGACAAGAGGAGCCACTAAGGTCCAAAGATAGAGAAGCAGACAAAGCCAGCTGGAGGTTATCTTCACCCACACTGCTGGCCACTTACTCGTCATCGTCTTAAAGTCTGCATCAGGGCTAGAAGGAGAAGTAGTCAATTAGTAGATATTAATTAGAACATCCATAGTTTGTTGCTACATCTTGTGCTAACCCAATCATTTGGGACAGTCCAGTGTAAGAGCCTTTGTGCAAGCACAGTGAGACAACTAAACCAGTCATTTCCTGTGGCTCTTCCACAGGCTTCTTGCTCTTGGTACCCAGGTCTGAACTCAACCTGTTGCTGCTGAGTCAGCTGTGCACAGAGCCCTGCTGCTCTGCAAGTGCCTTTGCTCATCTCTAACCTGTGGCAGTCCTAGGGAAAGGAGGTGCAAGCTGCAGAGGATCTGTCCAAGTGCAGTGCAGCTGGCCTGGGGACAGCACCTGAGCCAACTGGGCAGCAGCCTCCCATCTCGCCTGGCACAGCAGCTGGCACATGCAGCCCACAGCTGCTCTCCTGCTCCTACCTGTACCAGTTGGTGAGTGTCATCATGATGTAAAGGGAGGCCAGACAAAGCATGAAGTGGAAGAAGGTGTAGCTGTACTGGACGCCGTCCCTCTCGTTATCCGCGACGCGCCGAACGTCTCCCTCCTCGGCCGCGCTGCCCAGCGCTGCGCTGTCCTCCAGCATGGCACTGTCACTGCCAGACAGTGTCAGCTTGCTCACCTGGCTGTGGCTCGAGGAGCGAATGCTGCAGTGCAACACAGAGAGGGGCATGGTTCAAAGCCCTGCTTCAGTCGGCAAGGGGCCACAGTCAATGGCTGGGTAAAGAAGTCCCTCCCTAGCTCTCCTGTAGGCCCCTTCAAATCCTGAAAGGCTGCTCCAAAGTCTCCCTGGAACCTGCTCCAGACTGAACCACCCCAACTCCCTCGGCAGAGGTGCTCCAGCCCTCTGATCACCTTCATGGCCTCTCTGGACCTGCTCTAGCAGCTCCATGGTCACACTAAAGGTGTTTTTCACCAAACCCAGATACAGACACAAAAAGGCAGATGAAGCCCAACAGTTTGTCAGGTGCTAGCACTGCAGATCCTACCTGGAGTACAAGAGGCAAAGGACAAAGATAAGCAATCCCACAACACTCTGGGCATCCCACCACTGCAGGGACTTGGGTGGAGCTGGGGTAGCAGGCACCACAGTGGTGTTCTCTGGCACAGTTGTGGGTGTAGCTATCTGGGTGATGATGTTCAGCAAACTTGGGTTACAGCTTCGTTCTGAAAGGGATTGAGGCAGGTTAGAGGGGAAGCTTTGCCAGCACTTAGCTAGGAAAAGGTGACAGGGAAGCTTCCAGTTTTCCACTCCCTTGAAATGCTGATCTCTGATTGCCCAGAGGCAGCAATGGCATGGAATATTTTTCCCTTCTGTGAGCTGTGCAAGGATACAATAAATACAAACAAAAATCAGAACACCCTGGCACTGGGTTTCTTGCCCTCCCCAATACTCCAGTCTACGTCTGGAAAGAAGCAATTTGATAGTTTCAGTGAAGTCAACTTTACTGCTCAGTGGATTTGATCTGATAGATCAGCAGTGCCCAGAGCTGTGACGGCTCTGGGCCCCGCCAGCAGCCACTGCTCTCACAGCAAAGGATGTTGCCCAGGACTGGCTGCTGCTTACCAGGCTCGTTGGACATGGCTGCCCAGGTCAAGTACATGGTGTAGAGGGTGATGACTGAGGACTGGAGGAGGCCAGAGCAGGGCTGATGCTCCTGTTCAAAGACACAGGAGCAAGGCAAGGTCAAAAGGGCAAGGGCCACCTCTCCTTGGGCAGTTTTATGCTATTCAGCAATCAAAGTTTGCATCAGGCTTTATGCTTCAAAGACCAGAAGAAACTCCTTAGACTCATTAATGCAGTGAGCAGCTCAGACATGAAGGAACAAGCAGGCCAAGTTGGATTCTTCTGTGCCCAGGACCTGGTTCTGGGTTCTCAGTTCATCCCAGCTTACAGTTTTGTAGGTCTGCATTTAGCATGAGGCTTACTGCAACACCATCAGTTCAGAATCAAGTGACATGGGAACTTCTCTCCTATTAAACATGCTTCCCCATCACTCCAAGCCACAGCACTGAGCTAACAAACTCCCAGCTTCTTTTGTTTTCTCCTAATGGCTTTCTCTGTTCTGTCAGAGCCTTCATGAATCACTAAAACCACTCCAGCAATTCTCCACATGGAAAAAGTCCAAAATGACATTGGTGCAAAACACGAAGCCTATTGCCAGGAAACAAGGCAGAATGCTTTTCAAAGATGTTCCCATCTTGCACAGCCCTAACAGTCTGAATGCTGAAGTTCTTATCTCTGAATCTGTGCTGCATCCTTCTTACTTCCCTGCTTTGTAATGTCAGAAGAGAACACCAGAGCAAAACAGTACCTGAACTTTTGGAAGGACAGAAACGACGGAGACAGCAATGCAGAGGATCACATTAATGCTTATGAAGATCTTGTTCTCAGTGCAACCATCAGGCTTTGTGTAGAACACACAGAAGAGCACGAGAAAAACTAGTGACAAGGCATAGAATAAGCCTGTGCAGGAGAGCAGAGCTGCAGGGAGAAGAATGGAGAGTTACAACTCACAGGCAGTGCAAGATGAGTTACTGACAGTTCCCACTTCAACAGGACCCCTCCTCTTCCTGCCCTGGAAACCAGCCCAGCAGAGTGCACATTTGCTAGCTATGGCTGAACTCCTGCTCTGGCTCACTAAGCAGGGTAGCTCACAGCAGAGCCAGGCTGCCACCAGGGCAGTGAGACCTTTCAGCAGCACTGTAGCTGCTTTCACTGCTGCCAGGCCACAGTGTCATGCTCAGAGTGCTCTCTGCACACTCATCACAGCTGTCTCTAAGCTCTGAATTCCCCCCTTGCATGCTAGAGGCCAATCACTGCTTCCATCTGCTCCCTTCTTTGTAAGAAGCCCCAGAATGCTGCTGCAGCATTTGTAGCTATGAGCAAAGCAGCAGAGCACTTAGCACTTTGTCACCCAGCAGTCAGCTCTGTGCTGTCCTGCAGCCACTGTCACCCACACAACTCACTTCCTGAGGGCCTCAGTAGAGTAGGTGGCAAAGACGAGTTAGAGTTGAAGAGATCCAGACTACTACTGCTGCATTTGCACTGCAAACCAGTGAGGTGCTGTCTGCTGTGCCTGTCAGACCTGCTCATCATGAGCCCAGAATATTCTGCATTTGATTTCATGGGAGAAGAGCAACACTCAGAAGCTAACTGCAGATGTTTACAGCAGTGCTTCGAGGAGACTCGAGCACAGTTCCAGGTATGTTTGCAAACTAGTGAGTGATCTACAGAGTACTGCCAGCAGAAAAAAACCTTTACAGGTGAAGGTTCCTACCTGCATACCAACATTTAGCATTTCCCTCCTCCATTCTCCCAACCCAGCTCTCATTCCAGGAGTGAGCAAAGTCCACAAGCAGCACCAACTGGATAAGAATGAAGAAGGCGGCTCCAAAAAGACCAATAACAAACCAAGCTAGAAAAGGGTGCAAGAAAATCAAGATTAGCTTTCATCATCTGCATGCTAGCCCATTTTAAAACAAAACACAAAGTTCCTAATTATACTGCAGCCAAGGAAGGAAAAAGTCTGAACCTGCTTTCTGAAAAGCAGCTGCTGTTCATCCCTCTGCCTTCCACCAGCCTATGGAGAGTCCCAGTCACTCTAGGGAGGAGCCTGTGCTGCTCCTTTGACCCAAGGTGTTTTTGGCATGAGTACAAGAGCTGACAGGAGGCAGCTGTGGGATGCAAGTGCCATCGTGCCACACTGCTTTGAGGATCAACAACCCCTTCAGGCTGCTGTGATGTGGCCAGACAGTAAAGTTCCTTGCACACATTTGTCAGAGCCTTTAGGGAATTATTTGGCACGGGTCAGTGTTTTGAGCTGCCTCTATCTAAAGAGTGGCAGAAGACTCAGCCCAGTAGCAATCATGTGACAAGCACCAAATTATTAACAGCCAGCACTTGAGAGGAGATTGCTCACTGCTGTACCTTCAGGTGCTCACCAGGACACTGGCTCAACCGAGACACTCTCAAGAAGCAGGGCAGAACCTGTGTCTCCTAGCAGGTAATTTTCAGTAGCAGAGCTCTAGGCTAGTAGGCAAATGAGGTGGCATTATTAAAGAGAACTCCATCATGATTTAACTGTACCTCGTGTGAAGGGCCCTTCAGGAATGTAAAATGCCCCAACCATGAGAGCCACAATAGCAGCAATTTTGAAGAACCAGAACCTGTAAAAGAGAGAAGCTGAAAGGTCAGAGCTGGCTCTGCACACAGCAGGCACACAGGCAGCTCGCTGGCCACCCATAGCATAATGATTCCAAAGTGGTCTTTGGTGGATTCCAGGTGAATATGTTCACCAAGCCAGGGAGAGGGGTAGAACCTTCAAAGTTCAGCATTGCACCTGGGACAGGAAACCCCTGAGCTGCTGGGCAGACTAGGGCACCCTGGCTGAAAGCTCTGCTGGAAGAAGAGCTGCAGCAAAGGGAGCGTGTGCCAGCAGCTCACCTGTGGCAGGAAGGCTCTGCATTGCTCAGCCTGGGCAAGGGAGAAGGGAGGCCTGGTTGCTGTTTTCAGCTGCTTAAAAGAAAGGTGTAAAGACAACAAGCCCAGGTACACAGTGGAAGGATAACAGGCAGCACATGCAAGCACGAAGAGGAACTGCAGCTAGATATGGCAGAATACTCACAGGTTGCCCAGAGAGGCCAAAGCATCTCCATCCTTTGAGATCTTCAAAACTCAACTAACAAGACCCCGAGCAACCTGCTCCACGCTGGCCCTGCTCTAACCAGGTTGCTGGACTACATGACCACAAAGGTGCCTTTCCAAGTAAAGGACTCTATGATAACTCAGTCATCTAGCCTAGAACTAACTCAGCTGAATCACTGGATCAGAAACCAGTTCCTGGTGGCTGAGTCTGACAGACCTCATGAGTGACTCAGCGAGCCAGAGAGAGTCAGCACCAGGCTACAACTAGCTACAAACTAGCTGCAATCCAGCCTCTTTGTGGGCACACTGCAAGCGCCCAGAGCACTGTCCTCTGGTTACCTGACCTGGAGGCATTACCAGGAACTGGAAGCTTTGTGGCCGACTGGGGCATTACTCTGCATTCAGTTCAAAATAAACTGCAGGCTGTCCCTGCATGCACAAACCATTTGCCACTGCGTTCAGCAGCAGAAAGGAGAGAGGAATGAAGCTGGAGGCCCCGGGCTGGCTCACACGTACCCGTTGTGCACCGCAGCTCGCGGATCGCTGCTCGTTTTCACTGCTATCATGAGCAGAGAGAAGAGGAAGAAGAAGACAGCCATGGCGAAGCTGATCCGATACACAGCCCTGTAGCCCACGAACACGTCACAGCTGACGAAGCCATCCACGTAGGGGATCCGAGCGTGAAGCCCCTCCTCACAAAATCCAGGTATCTGGGTAAAGACACACTGAGCCGTCAGCTGCCACCTGCACTTGCAATTACACTCTTTAAGCTGCAGCACCTAAAGCTGCTACTCCATGCTCCTCTAGCAGATGTGATAATAAAAGACCTTGTGCCCAGCCTTTCCCCATGTTACCAACAAAAGCAGCAGGGCTCTGGCAGCAATTGGCAGTCTGCAGGTCTGGCTGAGTTTCGGAAACGAGAAATTGTATGTAAAAATGCACATTTGCTGAATTTTCTGTTTCAGCCAGAAGCTATTCAGTACAGCACCCCTTAACACGGGGGATGAGGCACACCAGGGTGGCCATGTCCCTCATGTAATCCGTTCCAAGCAGACAATCAATATTCCCTGGTACAAGTAATGTTATGCAAACAGTTAGAAAGAGGTTCCCCCCCTTCAAACCTTTTTCAGCTGCTCTTCCATCCCTGGTGCCAGCATAATGCAAGCAAGAGCAGTACTGAGGAGGAGGAGGAAGGCATAGATAAGACGAGTCACTGTGGAGTTCTTGCTGTTGGGACAACATCGGCACAGCAAACAGGAGGCACCGCTGCATAGACAAGGAATCTGAAGGGCACACAGACATAGTTAGGGCACGCTCCTGGCGGCTGACACTGGGCGTTCTACGACAAAGACAGAAAAACTCAAGCTTCATTTAGAGACACGCCACTCCCTGCTGGACCACACCGACAAACCGTTTAATAGCCACTGCTGACTGACAGCGTGTGGGAAACCACCCGCAGATAATCTCCCTTATCAGCCCGGGCTCTGCTCTCGGGGATTTGTGCCTGGGAGCCGCCAGGCCGCGGCTACCGACACCACCTCGCAAGGGCAGGCCCCACCTGCGGGCCACACGCCTGGCGGTCATGCGAGCCCTGAGCCCCCGGGAAGCAGCGGGACAACTACAGCCCGGTTAATGCTCTGCCTCGAGGTCCTGAAGCGGCGCCCGGGGGTGGCGACACCGGGGCAACGAGCCGCGGGCAAGGAGACAGCAGAGCACTGTCTCCGGAGCCCCGGGCAGAAACACCCCACCTCGGTCAGGAAGCGGAAGCTTCGGGCTGGCCGGCAGCCACTCGCCCCGTGCAGCCCCGCCACTCACCCAGCTGGCCAACGAACAGACCCCCAGAGCCGCTCCCATGGCGCTGCCACCGAAGCCCCTCCGACTGCTTCCGGCTTCAGCCCGCGGAGTCAGCAGGCTACCTCCTGGCGCATCCGTCGCTTATTGGCTCTTCCTGCCGTGCTGGCGTGCTCGAAGACCAATGAGCGGGCAGGGTGGAGTCGCGATCTGGCAGGAGGGCGCGGGAGGGAGATCGTTGTTTACGAACACTGCTTCCGCCTTCCCCCAGGCGAGGAGCAGGGGCGCTGATTGGTCGAGGGCGTGAACGAGTGGGCGGTTCTTCTGGCAGAACAGATGAGGCTGATCCGCAGGTCCGGCAGCCATTCGACACCTCCCCGCTGCTCGGCGGTTGCCATGGCAGCAGCGCGGGCAGCATGGCTGCGGGCGGTTTGCCGCCGGCACTGGGTCTGGCACCGGGCCGCCCCCTCACACGCGAGGTGTGGGGCAGAGCGCCTCACTTCCCCCGCCCCCGAGCGCCAGCTGTATGAGTGACACACGCGTCACCGCTGAAGCACCGAGCGCACCGGAGGGGCCGCGACAACACGGATGCCTGAGAAAGCAGGCGGGAGGCCTCCTGCCCCTTGACACAGCCCTGTGGATCACTGTGCTGCTCACGGGCTTGGGACACTGCTGTGACCTGCCCTACCTCAGGCCTGGGTGCCTGTGTGGCCGCTTGGAGTTGTAGGCTGGCTGGAAATCTGCAACTCATCCCCACTCGTGTCCCACCGTGACCCGGGCACAGGAGCTCACTGACAGCACACCGAGCCTTGCCTGCGAGCTTTGGCCCCTGTGGCGCTGTGTGGAAGCAGCTCACAAACCTCTCAGGGGCGAGTCTCGCATGGGGATGCTTTTGCATGAGCCCACACTGAGCTCAGTTCATGTTTTGAAGGTGTGTGGCGATAAAAGGCAGAGCTGTGCTCCTTCCAAACGGCAGCGGAGCGAAAGGAGCCATGTGCACACAGACACCGTGCCGCTGCCGCTCCTGCCGCCGCTGCTGGGGCCAGGACCCCTCCGGGCCGGGGTTAAGCAGCAGCCGGCACCAGGCGCAGCTTAGAGGAGCTAAGACGGCCAGGCGACTCCTCAGCAAAGTCTAGGAGCAAATGGGAGAGAGGTGCCTGCGAGGATACCACAACAGGGAGAAGGTGACAAATGTCCAGACAGAGCTGTGGCAAAGAAACTGGAGCTGTTTAATGTGCATCTGTGCTAGGAAGCGTCAGCCGGCAGAGCCAGCACTGCCCGGGGCAAGCCAGAGGCTGCCTTCTGGCTGTAGCAGTTGTACCTCCGGCACATCACCTCCCACTGTCTCAGACCTCCCTCCCACAGTACCTTCCCGAAAAAGCTGCTTCCATCACAGAGAGGGACAACCACAGTAATAGCATCCAGCGAAGCAGCTGCTCATTTCCCACCGCAGCTTTGAGACTCGGCACACGCGAACACAACGGTCACAGCATTGGCTCCCTGTCCCCAGCCTCGTTCCTGAGGACACACAGGCTGTTCTCAGAAAAGATCTCTGCAGCTGTGCTTCCTTCAGCTACCGTGCCAGCCTTTAGCTCTGACTTGCTGCTGTTGTCCTTCTGGGTGCGCCAGCTGGGTCTCTAAGAAGGCTTTTGGCACATCTCTGCCACTTCACTGTTTCTTTACACAAATTTATGCAGAAAAAAGGCAGAACCCAAAAATTCTGTGCTCCCTTGTCAGTAATCCTGGACCAGTAACTTAATAGGTGTGTTACTAATAATCTCATAGGTGCATTACTAATATGGTGATGAAACTCAGCTAAAGCCTGAGTCTGAGACTGTTTTCCTCACAGGAAGTTTCTGAGGTGAGTAGTTTTGTGAAGCACTGTGGGATGCTCCTCTGGATCCTGCCAGGGAAAGACAAAGGACACCGAGAAAAAGCTTTTCCCTTCCACCATCCATGTAACAGAGGTTTCCAAGCCCTCGTTTTACTTCCCGACACAACCCCCTCTGATTCTGCATATCACCTCAAACCACACTTAACAGGAGGTAAGGATGAAGCCAGCCTAGAGGCTGTGAGCCTTGGAAAGGAGCCAGGCCATGGCAGGAGGTTATCCTGGCCTGTACAAAAAACAGCCTGTCCTGGAGCGTGCATCAGCTGTGAGCACCCCTGGGTACCTGCCTGCCACATCTCATAAATATCCCTCTGTTAGCTGAGGTGTCGAGATCAAAACCCTGGAAGCTAGGTAACATCCAAAGAAAATGTGTCAGATGCAAGTATCTGAAAACAGCTCTCTGCAGTCCTCTGTGCCCCTGAGCTGATGGAGGTTGTCACTCAGGCTTGCCATTGGAGCTCTTCTGGCTACTCTCCAGAGTCTTCCGTTTGTGATAACAGAAACACAGAGGTTGTGCTGATGTTCCCCAGAGTACCTGGAGTCCCTGCCCTGCAAGGGCTGTACAGATCCCCTGGACAGGTTATAATCAAATAATTATTTGACCATCCAGAGCTTTTCAGGCTGCCAAAGGGAACTGCAGATTGGAGTGGCTGGGTAAAGCCAACTGTCACGTGAGCCCATGGCCCAGCTGGCGTTTCTAGAGTGGTGCTGCCTGGGCCCATACACAAATCCGTCACTTCACTGTGCCCTGGCTTTGAGGTGTCTGCACAGCTGGCCAGTGCCATCCCGACTGCTGGGCACCTGGGAGGTGTTCGGCATTGAGCAGTGTCTATAAGCCTGTGCTGGCTGGATCCAGAGCACAAAGAGCTGCAGTTTCCCTTAGGGACAGCTGCCTTGCAGCTGCTTGCTTCCAGCTCTGCGCTGAGCTCTGTTCCACCACCCAGCTTTTCAGCCATGCTTTGAGAAGAGCCAGCAAAGCCCTCCACGAGGATGCTGGTGGTCAGAGAAAGGGTGGAACACTGCTACGGCTGAGCCCCTGCTGGGTCCGAGCAGTCTCTGCATGCTCAGAGTGAAGAGCTTCTACAAAGTCCTGGCATCCCAGCAGGGCACAAAGGCCTCCTAGGTAGAAATGTTCAGTTTGTGGAGCTCCCAGGTGAGTCCCTGGGGTCCGAGTGTGTCCTGTGGGCAGAGGG
Source organism: Semnornis frantzii (assembly GCA_013399775.1). Classification (NCBI taxonomy): domain Eukaryota; kingdom Metazoa; phylum Chordata; class Aves; order Piciformes; family Ramphastidae; genus Semnornis; species Semnornis frantzii. Next base: position 273,297 of record VWYK01048874.1, read on the forward strand.
GCTTGCTCACTGCTGACTCATGCTGTGTCTCCCCAGAGCAGCACAGGTGCCCAGTGCCAGCAGCATGGTGCTGTCGGGTGCCAGCCCGGCCCCTGCGGTTTGAGACCAAGAAAAATGAACCTTGTCCACTCTTGAATCTTCAGACACGATTCTGCTTTCTCTGCAGTGCTTTGCTCATGGGTTTGCAGCTCTCATCTTCCCTTGGCTGTGCCAGGTGACTGCATTGGCACCTGCCTCTGCACTTCTGAGACTCCCTGTTTTGCTGTCATGTCATGAATACGTGAGTCACCCTGTTTGTGATCTGCTGAACTGGGAGAGAGTCAAGGCAGAGCTGTGTGCTGCAAGGCCATTAGTAATGCAGCTAACCCTTGCATAAGAGATTCCTCAGGGTCTGAATCCCCAAGAGTTTGAGTAACTGTTTTCTTCTGCACCCCAAGTGACTGCAATTGGATGAGTCACTGCTCTGATGACAGAGGGATTGCAATCGTTGTGCCTTTCCAGTCTGATTTGGCCAGAAATTTATTCTATAGGACACCTTTGTTCAATCTGTTCTAAGTCCTCATATGTCACCAAAGACCTTCTCACGGCCTCCAGCTCACTTCAGATCTCGTGCTCTGCTCTGCAGACAGCACTGGTTTGGGTTATTGGTAAAGCAGGTGGTGAGAATTCTTTGCTTTTATCCCATCTCCTGGGAGGACAGTACTGAGCTGGTTCAGCTCATTATCTATGGAGGCAGGAGAGAAACAGAAATCTATTGAAAAGTATCAAAATAACATTAAAAAAAAGCTTGGTTTTTTTCCAAAACAAATAACGAAACCCAGAGAGCTGCTGAGCTACAGATCTGCAGTGACATCTATGGATGAACCATGACAGGGACTAGCAGCAGATGGCTGGCAAAAAGGGGGGGAAAGGTGGCCTTTGGTGAACCTGCTGTCTGCACATAGCATGGGGTGCTCAGACAGTGCCCTCTGGGCAGAGGATCTGCCCCAGTAGGGGCTGCTGCTGCTGGAGCAGCCACAGCCTACACTGCCAAGAGCTGCTGGTGACTGTCCCAGGAGAAACCTTGCAGCCAGAGGGACTGCTGGAGCTTGACACCTTTCCCACCCCCTTGGGCAAGGGTTAGTGCAAAGCCAGGCTTTAACCCCTGTCCTGCCTGGCACTGCTGGTGCAGGCTGGGCTGCACAGGGCAGCAAGGGTTCTGTGATTAAGGCCTGGCAGGGGAGTGGGGCTCAGTGAGCTGAGCTCCTCCAGTGCTGCCCACGCATGTGGGGGCTGCTGCTTTACTGCTTCAGCCTTGTGGTTCTTCCTTGCCTCATAGATTTTTTTTTTTATTAAGCTAGGATTTATTTCCCCTGTCTCTGTGACCCCATCTGTCCCATGAGAGCCTGCACTGAAGTCCAGCTGGACAGCTTCTAGTGGAACAACAGTGGGAGTGAAAGTAAGGAATTTCTGGATCTAATCCTGCTGGAGCAGTGAGAAGCTGTGTGGCTGTAGGTGAGCCGCAGGACTCAGTTGAAATGGAGTGTGAGCAAATGAGCACCCGGGGCCACGGCAGGCTCCTGCTGCTCATCTCTCCGTGGTTCAGGGTGGGCTGAGTGCCTGGCTCCACTTCTCTGTCACAGTAATGAGTCAGGGCTCTCTGGCCATGGGCACTTTTAGCTAGCTGGAGATTTGTTTCCCTTCCTTTTGCATTGTTCCCCTCATTGCTGCTGCTGCTCCTCAGAAGCCAGTGAGAATTTTTGTTCTTGTAAGTCATGCAACCCCCCCTGAAGTAGCGGCTGACATCTCAGAGGCTGCATTCCTGCACCTGTGCCAGGCAGCATGTGGCATGGCACAGTTGCTTATGTTGTATTTTGTTCAAGAAGGGCAAGCAGCTCCTTGCTCTGTGTCTCCAGCGGAGGCTGCTGCTCCTTGAGGAAGGAGCCCGCATGATCCAGGGATGCGTCAGATCAATCTCTTCCCACGTCTGCTGCTTGTTGCGCTGCAGGATTGTTATTCCAGAGTGCTAGCTGGGTGGTTGTGTGTGATTTAACATCTCACAGCAATTTTTTTCTCCCATTCACAGGCTCTGAAAACATGAAGTCTAAAAATGAAACTCTGCAGCTTAGGAAGCTCGGGAACCAAACCCTCTCCGCTGCATTATCTTCACAAATATTTCTCCCCCTTTGTTTAAAGCTGGCCAAGAATTCCAGAAATACTTCTGGGATAACAGAAATGGGCATCCAGCTCTGAGAGGAGCTCTGTGCAGAGAGGCCCCGAGCCACTCCTGGGGGCGGCTGTGCCATTCACTCTGCTTGCTCCAGGCTGCTGTGGCATTGGGTGACTCACAGCACTCTTCTCTAGGGAAATGTTTTTCCCATCTTACGCCAGTTAGAGAAAAAAGGACCCCGGGGGAGTCTAATAACACAACAGCACCTACAGCCCCATGGCTGAGCCCAGCCTGGCTCCTGCTTGAGATCAGTTTGTCAAAGGCAGCATGGAGCTGGTGAGGCTCAGAACTCAACGCAGCCATGCACCGGGGCAGAGCCAGCCACAGGCCTAGCTGGGGAAGGGAAGGAAGGGGCAGAGCTGAGGCCTGAGTGCTGGGTTATCAGGGCAGCTCTCAAAGTAGCTTCCTGCTGCAGAACACCTTGAGAGCACTGAGCCTCTAGTACCAATGCTGCACACTGAGGCTGTCACTGCAGACTTGAGCTTCCATAGGAAACAGAAGCAGGGCACCATGCCAGGGCTGCCCTCCACAGGCATTGCGGTGGCAGAAGCAGAGTGGTTCCCCCTGACATAAGGAACAGTTCAGTTCTGAGTTTGCTCTCTGTGGGAGATCAGACTCAAAAGATAACTTCCAATTTGTAGTTGAAATCATCATACAACGCAAGGGGTCGGAAGGGACCTTTGGAGGTCACCTTGTTCAACCCCTCTGCAGTCAGCAGGGACACCTCCAACTACAGCAGGTTGCTCAGGACCCCATCAAGTTTGGTCTTAAATGCGCCCAGGAGCGGAGCCTCCACAACCTCTGGACATCTTGTTCCAGTGTTTCACCACCCTCCCTGTAGAGAGCTCCCTCCTGATGTCCAGCAGCTCGCTGCCCTGCTGCAGCTGCTGCCCGTCATGGTGCTGTCACATGCCCACGGAGCAGCAGAGCTGTGTTTGCCATCCTCTGCTCGGGGCTCCTGCAGCACCAGCTGCAGTGCAGCTCTGCTGGATGCTCTCTTTTCAGAGCTGTTTTTTCCCAGCCATGCACTTGGTGTCCTTACAGCCCTCAGTTTCATGCAAGAGCCAGCAAAGCAGAGCAGAAATGGACACACTGCTGTCAAAGGTGCAAGGTGGAACACTTCACACAGAGCAGAGGCCTCTGGGCTGGGAAGAGTCCCTGCAAGTACAGAGCCTTTGGTGATGTACAGTGGTAGAAGTGAGGTCTCTGTTCCTTTCCTGCTCAGATGGGTTCTGTCTCACTGCCCTGAGGCTGACTACAAGGTCAGAATCTAATCCATGGTAGCTACTGAGCTGCCCCTCCAACCAGTGAAGATGGACAGACAGGACAAATTGCTCCCTGCCATCTGATCTACCAGCTCTCCCTGGGGCCTGGCCTCTGCATGCTGTCACAGGAACTTTGATGTCTTATTTTTAGAAGAGTTTTTGAGGGTTCAGAAGGGAAGTCTGATTGTAGCCAGGCAGCAACTTCAGTGAAAAGATAACTTGCAAAATATGATGTGTGCTGGTCGGTGAGGAATGTGCTGGGCAGTGGTAATCTCAATTCTCTGACTGCAGGGGCTGGAATTTAGTGCTTTATAGTCAGGCGGCAGCTGGTGTGAAGCTGTTGCTGAACTGAAGGGACATTATTTACCACCAGTGAAGCTGACACCGTGACACATTCCGTGTGGCATGGCTGTGCTGTCATAGCTTGGCAACAGGAGCAGGGGGAATTAGCCTGCCTGGCTTGCAGTCTCCTCTTCATTGTAGAAGGGAAAATAATGAGGCTGTAATTACCCAGCCTGGAACTAAATGAACCCAGCTGAAAATGCTGAATGATGAAAGGTGACTCCTAACAGCTTCCCAAACTCAAATTTTTTTGATACCATCACTGGTGGCCACTGTCAGTTCCTGGCTCTTGCTGGGCTGGATCCGTAGCCAGGAGGCACAGCTCTGCTGTGCAGACCACAGGGGTGTCCCTTCCCAAGTGCTGCAGAGCAAACAGTGCCAAACACACCACAGACCTTGCCAAGTGTCCTCTTCACACGAGGAGGTCAGCACGTGGCAAACTGGGCTAAATTTCGTGGCCCACAAGCCCCCAAGTGTTAACTCATGGGGCAAACCCCTGTCAGGCAGTGGTTTACTCCCAGTTAGCCATTACTTTGCAGGAGGGGCACACACTGCTCCCTCCACACCAACATTTCACTGTCGAATTGATGAGGTTTCTCTTGTTTTTTGTCTCAAGGCTGCACCTCCCCAGGCCTCAACAACAGCTAGAACAGATAAGCAGCACCGTACCTAAAACCATGGGATGGCACAGGGCCAGCTGCTCCATGAGGGGGCCTTTGGTTACACACAGCCCTTAAGGAGCCAACATGGGGAGCAGGGAGTCATGCCAGGGTAGGCCTTAAGCAGAGAGTGAGTGTTTATGGTGGAGCCTGAGGACTGCGGCCCTTTGGCTCACAGCAGAACTGATGACTTGAGGCTGATCTCTCACCACTGCAAAGCAGGAGTGCTCTGTTCAGAGCCGTTGAGCTGGGAGCACAGGTCCGAGTGGGAGTGTGTATGTGGCTCCTGCTCACCGGCCAGGGCAGGACCATCCCTACAGGCTGGGTGGCTCTGGCATGTGTTACAGGGCTGGCAGGAGTGACTTCTCATTTATTGGTGTACCCCTGTGCTCTCCAAAGAGGGAGAAGCAGCACAACCATCAGCCCAGCCTGCCACTTGTGTTCCTCCAGCCCCTTCTCTGTCAGAAGCAGAGGGACAAGGGGAAGGAGGACCCCGAGACCTCCTGCTGCCCTGCCAGCGAGACTTGAGCAGCCATGATCAACTTCAGCAATACCTCTCCTGCCAAACCTTCTCATCCTGACAACTACTTTTAGCTCTTTCTGTGCGTCTGACCCTACTTAACGAGCAGCATTAGCCTCTTTAATTAGTACTTGCATATTCCCCCCAACGGCCAAGTAGGTCCCTGAGCAGACAAAGATGCTGCTCTCTGTCTCAAACAAGACAGCTTTCACGAATGGCTGTTTTCTGGTGAAACATGTGCTGATCCTGTGGTGCATGACTCCTGTGGCTTACACTGAGGAAGCTTCTGGATGCCCTCAGACAAACAAAGCCCTCAGCAGGCAGGGCTCACGCTCCGCTGTGGCCTTTGTGCCGCTGTCAGCTGCCGCGCTTCTCCCGTCAGCAGCAGGTAAATTCCTTCTGGTACAGGGTGTGGAAGGGAGCTTGCAGGGGGCTTTGGGACCCTTTGGGTAGAACATGGCACAGGTCAGTGCTGTCACTGACTGCCACGCTGGCTTGCCACGAGAGCTGAGTCTTGCTTGTGCTTGTGGCAGCTGCAAAGAGGCAACAGCTGAGTGAATTCTTTGGGCTGCAGGACTTGTGCACAAATGAGTTTGGAGGATGCGTGTCCCTGATGTGCTTTCAGCAAGGGCTTTGAGCCAGGCTTTGGAGACTATTAAAAAAAAACCCAAAACCCAACCACTTCCTTTCTTTTCCAAGCTGAAAACTTTCCCTAGGGAAAAGAAAAAAAAAAAAAAAAATTGGGCTGAGACTCCAAATTATCTTGCTGGGGCAAACCTTCTGGAGGTGTTTGGCTCCAGGAAGAAGATAAGTCCCTGCGGAGTCGTGGCTGGGGAGGGGGAAGGGACGAGCTTGTGGAGTGAAATTGCCCAGAAGCGAAGCACAGGCACTCGCTTTGCAGGGAAAAGCTCTATCATCGCCGCCCAGATTACAGCAGCTAAAAATAGCCACAGCTCAAAGTAAACAGCTGAGCTGTCTCTGTGCCCAGGGTCTCCTCACCACAGGCTCCACTCACCGACCCTGTCCGCTGCTAGGGGTGACCCCGGAGGGGTTCGCTAATGAGTTCAGCCTCATTACAGCTTCGTCTTGTGTTTCACTTCTTGCTGAACCCTTCTGGATGAGCAACTTCTATAAACGGATGTGGGTCTCAGTGCAGGTGACCCAGACACCCCAACACCCGCTCTGTTCCCTAACCCACGGCAGCCCCTGCCCTCTGGCAGCAAAAAGTGGCTGCTCACTGAAGCTGCTTTTACCTGCCACCTTCTCCTCATGGATCTCCAAAGTGCAGGCTGCTGTGCAAAGGCCGCAGACATCTACTCTTTCCTTAGGGAGCCAAGCAGGCTGCTGAAGTATGTTCTGTGGGGGTTTGATCCAAGTTTATTTCAAGCGTTTACTTTGAGGGAGGAAGTCTGGAAAAAAAAAAGTCAGGTTTCCGTGCATATCTTATTCCACATTTCCTTGCAGTATTGATGACATCAAGCGGCAGGGATTGCTCAATGCCTGGGAAATGCAGTGAGAAGCTGCTCTTACTCGAGGAGCCTCTGCACTTCATCAGGGGCTACGGCAGTGACGCTCCAACCCCGGCAGCAGCTCCTGAGGAGCGAGGCTTGGGCAATGAAAACATTCAGGTCAGAGGCAGGTCAGGTCCTTCTGAAGTGACAGCTCTTCTCCTTGGGCTTCAGAGGTTCCTGAAGGGCCCTTTGTGCTGGTGGCTTTCCTTGCTGGAGCAAGCAGCACAGCTCTGGGAGTGGGTTTCTTTAGGGTGTACCCTTGGGGATACTCTCATCTCCTTTTGACACCTGCCCTATGAGATTGCTCTGCCTTTGTGCTTCCTCCAGCTACAGGCTGACCTGACAGTCAACCCATGGGACGGCTTCTTGCTCTTCCCTGGCCATACTGTTTCATCCTGTGCTGCACTGGAGCAGGAAGGCTGCAGGGCATTGTAAGTCTGTCTTTGCCCAGGCTGTTGCTCTCTCCACCCTGCTCTGTGACACAGAGCTGAAAAAAAAATCACTACAACTCTCTGCAGACCCAACTGCACAGTCAACAGCAGCAGCCAAGAGAGCAGAGCCAAGCCTCCCGGTGCCCTGAGCAGCAATGCTAGCAGCACCAATCTGAGAGCAGGCAGGACAGCACAGCACAAAGCAAAGGGCTGCAACAGGCAGGAACCCACGGCACAAATCAGGCAGGCATGAAGCAGAAGCCACTGGAGCTGATGGTGGCTGGGGCAGGCTGCTCAAGGCTGCAGGACTCTCCATCCCAGGCAGCAGCTGGAATGCTTCTTGGCACAGCCCACACCTCTGGGTCAGCTGTGTATGAAGCAACAGGGCAGGAGCTGGTGAACCTGAGAATTAGCTACAAGTTCGTGTGGATTTCCAGAGAAAAATGACAGCTTTCACTTCAGAACAGGAAGGCTGAGCACACGAAAGCCCTGCCTTGCTGTCCTGATGGGCTCTGAGCTCAAGGAAACTTTTTGGCATCTCAAGATTTTTTTTTTTTCCCCTCGAATTGCATTTTTCTACTTAAAAAGAGTTTTGATGGAAAATGTTTGACCACTCCTTGTAGGGGCCAGTAGTGGGAGAGGAGGCCGTTGTAAGGATGCTGCAGTGAAGTGCAGGAAGGGACAGACTCCTCCAGGGGTGTTTTGAGGCACTCATTCCCAGGGCCAGACAGACAGGGCTGGGAGGTTTGAGTAGGACAAGGCACATCTTAGGCTCGCAGTGCACTTGCTGTGCTCCTGGCTTCTACAAGTGCTTTCTTACTGCTTTGCTGTATATTGCCTGCATGGCACTGGTGCTGGCCACAGGCTGCCAAGGAAACTTTGCCTGGGTTGCTGCTGTGGCACTTGCATCCTTAGATTTGGCCTTCAAACCTTGCAGTTCCAGCATTAGTGTAAAGTTGTAGCTTCTGGATCACTTTCAGAGAGGGCCTGGAGTAAAGAGAGAACTGCAGTCTTGGTCAGGCTAGCACAGCAGTGTCCCTTGGCACAGCCTGGCAGAGCACTCCTCCCTCTGCTGCACCTCGTGAGGACAGGCAGAGCTCTCTGGTCATTCACTCACTGCTACTTCTGGGTAAGTGGCAAGGCGTGACCCAAAAGCACTGGGGAGAGAGGGACTTCATCCCAGGGATACAGCTCAGGAAAGCAAATTGGCTCCCTGAGGCTGGTTTTGAAATAAACCTGATCTGAATCTAGAGGCAGAGCTCCATGAGGCCAGTTTGAGGATGCACTGAGCATGGGAATTTCTGCTCTGCTGAGGTTCATTCCCCTTGCTCTGTGCCTCAATATTGTCATCAGGGTGTTTCCTGCAGTGCCTGCTGCTTTTGTTGGTGTTTTTATCTCTTCCTGCAAGCAGTGGCAGGGGTGTGGGCATCTGTCACAGCAAACAGCATGTTTTCAGGCAGACACAAACATATTCTGGCTGGAGGTGGTGAAACCAGCAGAGGTAGAGGAGGTTTGGCTGGATAGCTCATGCCAGGGCTAGAGGAGAGGCTGGTGAACCTCACTGACACCAAGCTGCTCTGGGCCCCATCTGTCATGGAAGAACTGCAGGATGGCAGAGGTGCTGTTTGTGTGGCTTCCTGTGAGATGGCATCTTGGGAGAGCCAGGTCCTCCTGGTTCACCCTGCTCACAACCTGAAATAAAAACTCATCTGGCTCGAGTGGGGCCTGGATCTGGTCCTTGGCAAACACCCTTTGTGCTCTTCAGTCGAGTTGTGTCACTTCCCCTCCTTGACAGGCTGAGGGCCTGCCTGTTCTTTCAGCAGAGATGGAGAGAGTCTTTTACTTTCTTAGCAAAGCAACCAGCTCTGAGGAGCTCTGTTCCAGCCTGGGTGCTCAGGCAGGAGCAGGCAGCAGTACCAAAGGCCCTGTGTGCTCACACACCTTCCCACCATTGTGGCAGAGCCGGGCAGGAGCATGGGCCAGGAGGACAGCTGGAGAGTTGGCACTACAACCACCTTGTTCATTTGGCTTCAGCCAGCCAGTGCCATCTCCATTGCTGAAGTGACAGCCCCCAGGGGCATGCTTCTGGGCCCAAGAGTAGCCAGAGCTTCCTCTTCTGCTGGAGCAGCCTTGAGCTTGCTGAGAGCTCCCAGGCTGTGCTTCACATCAGGATGGGTACCAAGGCATGGACATGCTGTTAGGGCTTGCTTTGCCTTAAGCATCTGCTCCCCTTAAAATCTGGGTGCTGTCACCAGCTCTGCATTTCACCCCCAAATAAAGCTGGCAGGCAGGGACAGATGAGCCGAGAGACACTTGGATTTCACCCCACGGGAGTCAGTAGATCAACAGGTGCTCTAAACCCACACAGAATTATTTTTCCTCTTGGGAGGCACTTCCCCAGGACTACCTCTGGTAAAACAGCTCGGGCTGCATGGGGTGTGACGGTGCCTTTGGGCAGGCATGCGGACAAGGACGGACGGTGGGATGCAGCTGGGACGCGCACGCCAGAGAAACCTGGGGGAGCGATGGGCGGCAGGAAGCATCCTGCAGTAAAACCGCAGCATCGCAGGGGAGATGTTCGGGCACATGCAGCTGCTGGGAGATGGGGTTACACGGCGAAGCTAAACAAAGATCGCTGCGAGAAGGACACGGATCCCTCCTGCCGACGGTAAGGCAGCAGCCGAGCAGTAGCTGCTTGACATCATCGGGATGAGCATTGGATTACAGCAGGCAGGGACTGACTCGGGAGGGAGGAGAACACGCCCCTCGGCCCCAGAAGTGCAACTTCATTTAGCCGCTCCCAGCACAAGGAAACTGCAAGTCTGAACCTGGCAGCGGCTTGGCTGCCGGCCACACGGGGCAGAGGCACCGGGAGCGCAGCGGCGGCCGCGGGCGGCTGGCGACTCGCGGAGCAGCGGGAGCTGAAAGTGCTGCTGTAAGTAAGTGCTGCTCTAAGTGCTGCTGTAAGTAAGTGCTGCTCTGAGTGCTGCTGTAAGTGCTGCTGAAAGTGCTGCTGTAAGTGCTGCTGTAAGTGCTGCGCCGCGTGGGCAGGCCGTGGGCTCGCAGGGCTGGCGGGCGGGAGACCTGCTGGGGCTGCGCTCCTACTGCCCGCAGCGCGGGTGCCAGAGCCGTGCTGCGAAGAGCCGACCTGGTTAGACACAGCTAACTTCAGCTGTCCGCCTGCGCCGCCTCATCTCTGCTGCCCGTAAGCCCTGGCTGAACGCTGAGCTGCGTTCTCTGCCGTTGGGAGCTGTTCGCAGGCTGATGGCAGGGAGGTGGCTGCCGTTTCACTCGCAAAATGATGTACCCGCCGTGCAGGGGTGGCAGGGAGAGCAGCCTTGGCGGCCAGAAATCACAAAGGACCGTGGAGCGGTGACCCCCGCGGGGATTTCTGGCCTCGATTCTGACATGCATCCATTTATTTTGAGCGACTCGCCGGAGGGAATCCCGTGCAGCACCAGGATGGCTCTGTGCTGGCGTGGGCACAGACGCTAGCCTGTGGGACAGGCACCCTGCGTGCCATCTGTGAAGGGCTGTGGTATGAATCCATCCATAGCGCTTTCGTGAGCAGGGCTGCCCGAGGCTCCCCTTTGAACCCAGGCCTTCAGAGAGCATGGTGGCAGAAGCGGGCTCAGAGGCTCACTGGCATCCAGCTATCCAAGCAAATGTTCTGAAAAACAGGGGCTTGGGATGAAAAAGAGCTGCTGTGTGGTGGTGGTGTCAGGAGGCTCTGCAATCCCTGCACCTCGGAGCTGTGCCTTCCTCCTCGCTCTGGACTCCCCTAAGCAGCTGGCAGTGAGCCGTGGTGTGAGCTGTCACATGCATGCAGTGCCTTGGCCCCAGAGGGGAGTTTGGGAAACATTTCCCTTTGCTTGGAAGGGGTGGATGGTTCTGCAGAACAGCCAAGTACAGCTGTGACCCAAGAGGCAATGCCTTGGGTGGCTGGGCTGGTGACTTGAACTAGGAGGAAGACGTGCCAGGGTCAAACAAGCAAGAGGCAGCTGCAGTGGGGGTGTTGTGGCAGTGCCAGGGCGAGAGGAGGTTTGGCTGGGTGGCAGAGACCATCAAATGCTTGCAGCCCCTGAGACTGGGCTGTTTGCTCACAGTGAGGCTGGCAGAGCTGGTGTGGGTAGCTGCGGGGCACACCTTGGCTTCTGAGGCTCTTGGGTAGAAAAGGTCACCATGCTAGTGTGGCTGTCACATTTCTGCCCTTGTGAGGGATGGTGTCTGGCAAAGAAAGATGCACAAAGAGCTCAGTTCAGTGGCCACTTACAGACACAGATGCACCAGCAGTGCTCCATGCACCTCCAACAGAATAGAGCATTGAGTCCTTCAAAGAGAGCTGCACAGCAGCACAGAGGTCTCCTAGGCCATTGTTTTCAGGGATGCTTCCTAAAAGTGTAGACTCAGATGCCTCAGAGGGCTGGGAGCCATTGGATACGGCACGGAGGCCCCCGAGTGCAGGTGGCTGGTTCTGAGGAGGTGGCACAGGCACATGGGGAGCCAGGATGCAGTTTTGCCTTTGCCTTTATCCTTTATCCTCTTCTTCCAGCAAAAAGTAAATCTACTGCTGATCCCACTCAGGAATACCCACAGCAAAACCCTGCCCCCAGTACAACTATGAAAGATGTTTTCCAAGTTGCTAACATTTCCTGAGCTCCCACATTTCAGAGCCAGTTCCCACAGCACACTGCTCTGCACTAAAGCCCTCCAGCCTGCCTGCAAACAAACACCAGCATTATCTCTGGGCTATGTGGGCTGCACAAAGCAGGTCACTTTCCTGGGCACAGAGAGGTTTGTGACACACTCAGGGATGAATCTACAAGTCCATAAGGAACAAGAGAAGCTTCAGTTCAGCTTTTTGTTTGTCTTTCTATGCCACCCTGTCCTGGTCTCTCCTATTTTCACATTCAAAGCCTGGTTCAACTGTTTCTCTGCTCTCCTAAGGCTTTCCTTAGCATCACCCAGGCTGTATGTATGTACTGATCCAGAAACATTTCCCAGCACAGTATCCAGGATGCTTCTGGTTGTCTCTAGCCCATGACTAGAAAAAGCCAAGTCATAAGGGGAGCTGCTCCCAAGGCTTGCCAGCACCAGGCAGTGAGAAGGGGAGGTTGAGCTGTTGCGTGGACTTTGTCCCCAGCTCCTCACAATGGCAGTTAGAGAGGCTGAGACACTACTCCAGGTCCCAGCTGGCACCTGCAGCAGAAGCAGGAAAAGCAGCTGGACTATGAACTCCTGTTTTCGGGCCTGGCTCCCTTGGTGCCTACAGGGATGTGTGTTTTGCAACACCCACTTGTGGTTTGCACGGCAGGTTCCCCAAGGCTGCTGTCCCAGCTGGGCCCTTGGCACTCTTGGCACGGCTGGGTGCTGGGTACCAGCCGCTGCCATGGGAGCTGCCCAGCGAGGACTGAAATGCCAACTTTTGTTGATTCTTGCTGTGAGGTAATAAGCCAAACATATCCCCACCTGAGCAGCAGCAGCTTGACTGGAAACACTGTTTCCACAAGGTGTAATTAATCTGTGGTGCTGCCTGCCACGGGACAACGCTTGGCGGGCAGTGGGGTGGGTATTGGGTCCTTATCTCTGTGACAAAACAATCTTGGCCGTAATTAAGAGGATATTGCATTTTAAGGGTTATAAACCCTCCTGGTTTAGGGTAATTAGGAGCTGATGGAAACATTCCACTACAATGACAAGTTTTCTTGCATCTCAGAGGCTGAGGATGCCAGCTGCTGCTGGGGCCAGGCCTCTGAAAGAGTCACTGGGTCTGCCCAGGGAGCAGCAGGCTCCTGCTCCTGCTGGGGATGCCTCCAGCCTGTTGTTTACCCAGGAGTCAAGAGACACCAGAACAAACTTCTCTCTGCTGCCACCACCTTGCCTGAAAGCAGAAAGGATTTCCTCTCTGGATCAAGAGCAGCACCGTGACAGCTGTTGTGTAGAGCAATGCTGGGTTCTGCCAGAGCTCCTTCTGGGTTTGCTTGGCATCACCTCTTCCTCTGGAAGCAGTGCTGAGGGCAGAGACTTAGTTTTGTGTCTTCATTCCTTCAGGTCACAGCTCACACACGGAGGGAATCTGCACCTCAAACACGCATCACACTGATGCCTTTGCAACCCATTCCTTGTGGGCTGTGAATGGGCAACATCTCCACGGGGCCCCAAAGTCATCTGTGGCACCTTGGTGGCTTACAGGACTAGGTTAGGAAATACAAAGTGTTCTTTAACAAGCCCATCCTTAGTCACAGTGCATGAACTGCACCTCACCTCAGTTCCCACGCTGCCCAGGTGGGATCTTGCCTTGCCTCTGCACACAGGAACCTTCAGGGCTCTGCTCATCACCCTGGCAGTGGCAGCACTGGATGAGCCAGAAGAGGATGAGCCTTTGGGGCTGAAGTGCAGGGCTCAGCTTCAGACTCCAGATCCTCAGGCAAGGGCAGAAACATTGAGGCAGAGCCAGGGCTGTGGGCTTGGAAAGCCAGTACCAGTTACTAAAGAGTTCGTCTCCAGTGTCAGCTTTTTCAAGAGAGAGAAAATGGACTTTTCCCCCCACACCCCATCAGGAACAGGGCTGCTGAGTGATAGCTTCTGCTTTGGAGATCATTGCTCCAATTTGCTTTAAGCTGCTCTTGGCAGAGGTCCATGGATTTCGAGATATTTTGCAGCACATGTGAAGTGCTGGAGGTTTAACCATTGGTGCTGCAGAGCACCCGAGCTGCAGAGATGCAGGAAGGCAAAGGAGGAAAATAAAGACTGGTGGATTTCCAAAACTAGCTTTCTTCCTTCCTGCTTTTGTTTGCCTCCTTGGTGCCCCCGCAGGGCGATGCATGTTCCCAGGGCTGTGGGAATGCTGCTTCTTTTCCGGTCCAGTGCTTCCAGTAAGCACTCAACTGTCAATGGGGTCAACACCAGCAACAGAGTGTTGTTAAATCCCTCTATCTTTGTGTGGCTTCTCCCACGGTCAGAGTCAGTATTTTCCACGTCTGCAAGCCTGTCACCTGCAGGTCTGGAAGTGCATCCAGTGAGGGCTGCTTTTATTAACAGCTCCACTTGACAGATGGGGAACTGCCACAGGAGCAGCAAGTGCCCTCTCCTTGAAGCCCAGCCAGAGCTCCAACAACTTGGGAGCATTAAAAGTGGGTCAAAAACCAAAGAGAAAGGCTGTGGGTCTGGGCCAGCGTGGACAATGATGTGGAGTAGCTGCTCAGCCCAGATGGGCCGGAGCGGAGCTGCTGCTGACACGGTTAACTGGGTCGTGCTTTGCTTTCTGTCCTCCTAATGTTTGTGCCTGGGACAAAGTGAAAAAACAGTCCACGATGTTCCAAAAAGCCTGAAAAGTGAAACAGTTGCTAAAATAAGCAAGTGTGTTGTTGGCTGGGCTCTGCAGGTCAGAAGATTGCAATGCACGCACAGATGCTAAGGCCACAAAGGAAATGTCTGTGAGTGGGCCTGGGGGCAGCAGGAGGAGGCACAGCTGTGTGCAAACAGCAGAGAAACCCGAGGAGCAGACTAAAAGTACCATATCTAACAGCCCCTTCTGCCTCAGAGAAGCTGACTTGGGGTTTCACTTCTTTAAAGGGCAGTGAAGCTGCAAGCCAATGTTCACTTAGCCCCCTGAGGCAGCCACTGGGGCTCCCTGTGGTGCAGGTCAGGACACCTGAGCTGCTTTGGTCCTGTCCCCACCCCTGCACCTCGAGCCCCGATGTTAACAACAGGAGAGGCAAAGCTGACACACACTCCTCTGTGAAAGGCAGGCCCCTGCCTGGACATCCCTTGCTCTCAGACACAGCAGGCCCTGTGCAACCCGCTGAGAAAGTGCTACATGAACACCACCATCCCACAGCCCTTCACTTGGCATGTCCAAGTGGGTGCTGGCTAAGCCCTGAGAGACCCCACACCCCCTTCACTGCCCTGATCACAGCCAGTAGAAAAAGCAGCTGAGCTTTATACTCCTCCCCAGGAGCACAGATAATGTTTTCTTATGTTCCTTTTCTTTTTCTTCCCCAGAAGCCACTGTCCTGCTGCATATGAACCTTGTTTGAAGTCATGCCCAGAAGGAAAGTCAACTAAATCAGGTAGGGATTCACAGCATGGACTGATACAACTTTTATTGACAGGAAGGTGTCACCCAAACAGGAATCCCAGAGTGGTAGGGGTTGGAAGAAACCTCTGGAGAGTGAGTCCAACCCCTCTGCTCACACAGGTTCTCCCAGATCGGGTTGCACAGGACACATCCAGGCAGGTTTTGAAAGCATCCAGAGAAGGAGACTGGGTCTTCCCATTCCTGCCTCCTAAAGCCATTTGGCTTCCAAATTGCTAGATGCTATAAAACTGAGGGACAACACATCACCAGCCCTGCTGTATCTTCCTGCTTCAGCCATGTTCCAGGGTTGGCCCTGAGAGGCCATGGTGTGCAGACCCTGCTCACAGCCTGCCCAACAAGAACATTGTTTGCTGTGCATGACCACCCAAGGCAGTTTGACTCTGCATGTGGAATCAACCCAGCCAGAGCCAGGGGATGCCCAGAACCTACCCTTTTGTGGTGCTTGTGAAAGCAGCAGATCTACCAGTTCAGTCCTTTCCCTGGTTTCACTTCTATGGCTTCTGTGCTTGGAGCTTCTCCTCACCCTTCAGATCAGCTTGCTGCTTTCTCCTGCACCTGCACTGAGCTTTCCCTGCACAGAGTTGCTGTAGTGGCATCATTTGCAGATCTGGCAGCAGAGGCTCTTGGGACTCTGTCCCAGCTGTTCCTCCTGGAGGTCTCTCGGAGCAGTTCATCTCTCGTACCCAGCACCTTTCCTGTCTACACCAGAAACACTCCATGTCCTTCCACACCTAGGCTGCATTCCAGTGGACCATAAAATAGTTGGGAATTAATTTCATTAAGAGCTTTCCATTTCCTGAGGCTCTAACTTGCAGTGATCTCTGAGCAACCCCAGTGTAAGGTCCCAGGCATGCCTCAAGCACAGCTTTGACTCGTGTCTAGATGTCACATCGCTGGTGACAGACAAATTCACCATGCCTGTAGGAAGGCTCGGAAGCTGCTGTCATCTGACAGAGATGTACAAAACTTCCCCATCCATCACAGAGCACTGAAGAGAAAAGGGTGTGCAGGCCAGGAGGGCTGTTCTGCCCAGGTAAAGCACCAGCAAGGTCGCACGGCCGAAGGGTCTGCTGGCTCTGGTGGGTAACAGAAATGTGAAGCCTCCTCAAAGGGCTTAGCTTTGCCACCTCTCACTGCCAGCGTGTTTTGAATTCCTGCACTTTTTTTTTCTATTGTATGTGAAGCATCAATAGCACCACCTCAGGCATCTGCCCCTTCTTATGGCTCCCAAACCCAGATCCTCTCCCTGTCCCCATCTTCCCAGGCAAGTTTTGCCCCTGCCCTGGGATTGCTGCTGTTGGCTTTCTCCTGTGCAGTGGAGGGACAGGGCAGCCAGCTCCAGGAAGCAGAGCTAAGCCTGGTTTTGCTAATCAGCCTCATTCCATGCTGACACTCTGAAGAGTTGCCCTGGATATTTTTAGGCACCACTGCCAGAGCTCTTGCACCTCAGGAGGTTTCACAGCTTTTTGTTCAGTGCCTTGGAGCACACTGAGTCAGGAGGACTCTGGATGCAGGATGTGAGCTCCTGTGCAAGCCCAAATGAGGAAGAGCCAAGGCAGGCAGCTCTCAGCTTCATGCACCTTGTGCTAGGCAGAACTAGCAGCAGCCTAAACTGCATGGGCAGCCTGCAGTACACCTCTCCCAAGTCCAGCTCTCCTTCCCAGTCATGTCAGCCCCACCTCCACACAGCAGCAGAGCTCAGCTCCTCAGACCACAAGGCAAACCTGGACAAAATTGAGTTTTTATCCTGCTAGGTATGAAGACTCACCCTTGCTTACATCTATCCTTGTAGAAGGATCTTCCTCCTCCCCAAAAGAGAGACATCCCCACAGAACCTGTTGTGACTTCCCCTTCTTTTTAAAAGTGACAAGAGCAGCTGTGCTAGAAAATAGCCTCAGCTGCATCTCCTCTGCACTTCTTTGGCTTCTCCATGCCTAGGGGAGCCTACAAGGTGTTGGGGAGGTTGTGCTTGGGCTGAGCATCCCTGCACCAGGAATTCAAGTGGGGTTTGAGTAGGCAAAGGTCACTGAGAGGTCGGTGCCTTGATGTGGTCAGAAGAGCTGTGGAACCACTGGGGAGATTCCAGCCTTTGAGGTGAAATTCAGAAGGGGCTTTTCTGCCTGAGTGATTTGAGGGAAGTGCAGGAACTCAAAGCTGAAGGGGCTTCCTATGGCAGAGGAATCCACCCCATGGCAAAGATGTGATGGAGAAGACACTCTGGCATGCAGGGACATGGCCCTCTAACATGCCTGCAACGGCAGCTGGGCAGCTTTTGCACCTGGAGGTTGAAAGTGACTGGCCTGTGGTTCACCTGCTTTGCAAGTGCAGGTAGCAGCAGATCTTCTCTACAGTCACTGACGTTGTTCGTGTGAGAAGAAGCTGGGGGCAAATAAAAATGATGGACAAAGGCAGAGCCTCATCCTCCTTAGGGCTTCAGAAGGGTCTCTGCAGGGGACAGGAGAGTTGTGGGTGCTGTGTCACAAGGTGCTGTGCTGGGAGAACATGAGGGTTCAATGCTTTTTGCTGAGCAGAAGTCAGAGCCATGTCCACCCGTGCCAGCTTGGCTTGAAGGGCTGAAAAAAATGGGGAGGGAAAAGGCATCAGCCTGCCGTGTCTCAGGGCTGGTGGGGCCAAGCATGCCCCATCCAGGTCTGCCACCCTGCAGGAGGGAATCAGAGTGCCCTGATTTGTTAGCACCTCGAAGCTGCGGGACGTGAAAAACAAGCTCGACCCGGGAACAAAACAAACAACTGCTGCCACGGCAACTGTCTCCAGATGCACCGAGACCAGTTACCGCCATTAATCAACGGAGCGAGACGCTGCAGAGGAGGCTCAGGCTGCAGCCCAGGCTCGGTGCTGGGAGGAGCGGGGAGCAGAGCTCCATCCCACCCAGGCGCGCAGGCAAGCCGCGATTCCTCCCGCGGCACAGGTCTTTCTGAGCAGACATTCAGCACCCGTGCCCCTTGGGGGCTGGCAGAAAGGTGCTGCCTTCTCCCGGCGTGGGGATGCAGATTGGCAATGCTGTGTGGCCACAGCTGGGCACCTGGCTGCTCTCCTGACAGGCAGACGGATGGGCAGAGAGATGGATCCCTCCTGCCATCACCCACATGTCCTGGTGGTAAGAAGATGCTGATGGGGCTGAGCGATCCCACCTGCCTCCCTGCTCCTCTCTGAGCCTTCCCCTCTCCCCTGGGGAGCGTAGCAGTGCACACAAGAACTCACCCTACCCAGATGCCAAGGGTTTTTGCCAGGATTTTGGAATCTAGATGGAGTATCTCTTACTTTAACTGGGGGCCAGGCAGTGGCTGGGAGGTTGTGGGGCAGCAGGAGGTACCCAGAGACAGCAGAGATACTGCAGTGGGAGTCTTTGGGGATGTGCCGAAGGTCAGCAGAGAGAGGAGGGAGTTTGAAGAGCCTGCAGAACTAAGTGCAAGGTTTGAGAAGTTGTGGAGTCGTCAGCCTAAGCCTAATCTTAAACCTAAGGCTAAGCAATTATTTACCAGTTCTACAGGCACTAACTGATCTTTAGATTGTAAAACCAGGCTAGAGCAAAAGAAGTTCCTGGGATCCATGCTGTGGAGAAGCAGACAAGAGGGAAATGGGAATTAAATGCTGCTTGCCAGCTGGACTGAGGGGTGCAGATCTGGCCCAAGAGAAACCTTAGGATCATAGAACCATTAAGGCTGGAAAAGGCCTCTGAAATCATGGAGTACAACCCACAGCCAGCACCATTAAACCATGTCCCCAAGTGCCATGGCTACACTTTTTTTGACCACTTCCATGGTTGATGACTCCACCACTTCCCCGGGCAGCGTGTTGCCATAGATCCTTTTACCAAAAGGCAGGAGAAAGATTTAAGCCTTCAATTTCTTAGCATTCATCTTCTAAATGGGTACAGCACAGCCACAGTGTAACTGGTTAAACCCAGTCCCCCAGAGCAGAGCCATCTGTGGGGGACTCCCTGGAACATGCTGGCAAGCCCAGCTGCAGGCTCAGCTCTGGAAGCCAAGTCCAGGCCAGCAAAGTCAAAGCTGCAGAGTTTTGAGTCCCCACAAGGCACTATGGAGAAGTCAGCCTAGGCCAAATGGCAGGTTTGGCAGAGCCAGGTTGTTTCGAGGGGCAAGGGAGTGGAGGTGGCTCTGGGAAAGTATCTGGTGTCTGTGGCAGCTGGTGAGGGGCTCCTTCACTTGGGGCCAGCTGCTCTGGCACAGGCAGC
The DNA here is from genome assembly GCA_013399775.1 of Semnornis frantzii. Classification (NCBI taxonomy): domain Eukaryota; kingdom Metazoa; phylum Chordata; class Aves; order Piciformes; family Ramphastidae; genus Semnornis; species Semnornis frantzii. The sequence continues at coordinate 292,551 of VWYK01048874.1, forward strand.
ACCGCATCCTCACAGCGGAGGGGATACAGCCTCTCCCCAGGTACCACAGAAAAGATTTGGAGGCATGGGCAGCAGGTCTCAGGCCCCTGCTTATGGCCTTTTTCACCGTGCCATGCATCCCTTGCCCCATGCTAGTGGGCTGGCACACTGTGCTGAGGACCCAGGGACTGTTTCGGTAACCATCATCAGAGGCAAGGGCGGCAGGAAGTGCTTCTCTGAGACCAGCCGAACGTCCTTCCTGGAGTGCCCTGGAGACCCGCAGCGCATCCCTGCAGCTGCCAGCAGCTGGCACTTCCTCCCCTTCTGCCAGCTCACGGCGGTGTTAGCAGCCGAAGGTGGAGAGCTGCAGGGTGATGCACCACCCCCCCACCCCCTTTGCGCCCACTGCCACCTTCAGTGACTGTCCCTGGTGACGGTGTCAGGTGGAACCATGTGGGCACGTGGGAAGGGGATTCCGTCCTTGCCCCTGGCAGAGGTTGGAAGATTTTTCTACTGACCAGAAACCCACTGAGCTATTTTGCTCCTGCCTGGGAGTGTGGGAACGCTCTTGAAAAACCAGAGGTTCCCATCAGAAATGGAGGGCACTGCTCCAGCCACCGCCTCGGTCCAGCGTTGGAGAGTCTCTGCCAGCAGAGAGGGATCCGCGCACAAGGCTGCAGAGTGCCTTTCGAGAGCCGCTCGCCTGCAGAGGGCCGAGGGCGGCAAGTCTGCGAGCTGCGCTCAGGCAGCTGCTGCGGCTCCGTGCGTGGGGCTGCGGCCCCGGGACGAGGGCGAACTACAGGCGCCACCTCCCGGCCCCGGCCCCGGCCCCGCTCCTGCCGTCGGCATCCCCCCGCCTCCAGTCCAGACCCGAGCCTTTGCCCGTGGGATGGGACACTTCAGTCCTTGGCACGGCACCGCCATAGCTGAGCACAACTGCCCTGGGCAGCTACACCACGGAACGCCAGGAAAGCTGGGGATGTTCAGCTGGGAGAGGAGAAGGCTCTGGCAGACCTTACAGGGGCTTTTCAGTACTTCAGGGCGCTGGTAAGAAAGCTGGGAGCTGACATTTTCTCAGGATCTGTGTGACAGGATAAGGGCTGATGGTTTAAAACCAAACCAAGGAGATTTAGACTGGAGAGAACAGAGGCATTTTTCACACTGAGGGTGACAAGACCCTGGCCCAGGTTGCCCAGAGAGCTGGTAGATGCCCCATCCTGGAACCATCCCAGCCCAGGTTGTCTGGGGCTCTGAGCAACCTGCTCTAGTTGCAGATGTCCCTGCTGACCGCAGGAGGTTGGACCGGGTGACAGAAAGGCTCCCACCTAAACCATTCCATGGGTCTATGAATGTGCTGCAGCCTAGGAGCTGTCCTGGTCCTGCTCGTCAGTTTGTGGAGCTCACCCTGCAAGTCAAGTGGTCCAGCTCATGGTGCAGAGGCAAGATTCCTGAGCACATCCACTCTGGACTGGTCTCACTGACATGGAGATGGACCAGGCTTGTGCAGACTGCTTCTAGGGAAGCATCCTAAGTCCTTGTGACATCCCTCTGGCAGCTACAGGAGGTCAGCAGCCTCCAGACTCTGTTAAGCTGCCAGTAGGACTCATTTGGGAATGCTCAATGCTTGTCCTGTCCTGGGAAAAGGCATTTCCCTCGCCGAGCTCAGCCAGGCTACTGCACGCAGAGTGGGCACCTCCTCTGGGAAGGGCATGCCTGCAAAGGGAGGAGCAAAGAGAGGAACAACAGCAGCCAGGATCTCTTCCTGGGACAAAGGATGCAGCTCTTCCCAAGGCTCATTTCACAGGGGACAAACGGATGCCAAGCCCTGGAGCAGGCAGCTTTGTGCACAGGGTTGCTGGATTTGGAGGCAGGTTCTCCTGGGAAGCCAGTGGTCCCTGGGCTGGTGACAGCACCAAAAAAGGAATTCCCTGGGGCTCCAGAAGTGTTCTGGGTTTGTGCAGGTTTGAGGTTACTGCACCCTGCTCAGTCTCAGGAACGAGGAGACCCTCACCTCTTTTACCCTGGTTATGGCATCTTCACCAGCATCTTCCTTCTGCTGCTGCACAGCAGGGCTCACAGGGTGAGGAGAGCAATTCCTGACCAGGCTGGTGGTCTGCCAGCAGAGTTCCCTGGGAGGAAGGTCAGTGTTAAGCAGGATTTGTGCAGGAGGCTAAGCAGATTTCCCTGTGGGTCATCAGAAGCACAGGGACAGAAGCACAAGAAGTGGAATTTGTTGTTCATTACTCAAGAGTGTTTCCCTCAGGACTTCTTCCAAGCTCCAACAACATCAGCAGGCCTAAAGGCACTCACTCGTACAGGGAGCAGGATCACAGATAAGACAAGGATTAACCTCAGATGTCCTCCCACAAAAGTAAACCCAGTGCCAAAGCCAGCGAGCAAGGGGAGAAAACCAGAGTGGCAGGGTGGCAGCAGCAGGCACTCACTAGCTCTATGCCAAGATGCCTGCAATATGTCCTCTGAGCTGCTGGGGCCCTTGGGCTCTGCCTGCTGCACAAATGCTGGCCAGGGAGACCCTCAGCCAGGATGAAATCAACCACACAGGGACTCATCAGGCTGAGCCCAGAGATGGCTGGTGCTGAGTGGCCACTCCCAGCCTTTCTTGGTGCCCTGGCTTGACACAGACACAGGCGTGGAGTGCAGGGAGCCCAAGATCCCACTGAAGGGCTGGTTTGCAGATGCTGAGGTGCTCCTCTCAGAGCACTCCAGCCCTGTGCTTCTTGTGACACCCAACAGCCAGTGGAGGCCAGTACTAGCCCAAAGCCCTGTCAAATACTGTCCCCAGACTTCCCAGCTGCACTTCCCATTACACTTCCAGGCTGGATCAGCACCCCCAAATCTGGCCTCTGTTCAAAGCTTCACTTGAGCAGGAAGGGGACTCTAGAAAAAGCTGCTGCAGGTGACCTAAGGGAGAGAGGCAGGAACCCTGCAGGAGCTGATGGCCACGGCCTCGCCTGCCTTGCTGTGCATTCAGAGGGCAGCACAAGGACCAGTAAGGCAGCTGGGAGGGATCCTTCCTGCCCACCTGCCTTCATGCACCATGGTAGGTCACCTGGTGTGGTGGCGACCCTGGCGCAGCAAGCCGCCTGCTCCGCTGGGTGACCCAGCTTGGTGGCACCTGGCTGGTGGCCCTGGCTGACAGGATTGACACCTGAGATTTGAGTGGCTGCTGCTGAGGAGCTGGAGCAGCGCAGGGACTATTTTCTTGTGCCATAACTGAACTCCACACAGTAACCTAGCCTGGAGGGGGCCACGAGTGGGGGCTTGCTGAGCACCCCTGGCCTCACAACCACTTCCCCTGCAGTTCCTGGCAGAAGCGTGGAGATGCAATGGAGGTCGAGTCCAGCACCTACACAGACTTCATCTCCTGCGACCGTGCAGGCCGCAGGAACGCAGTGCACGACATCCAGCCAGACGCCAGCGCCGTCAGCATGCGCCAGCTGACCCAGGGGCTGGGGGACCTTGCCGTGGGGGCAGCAGGTGAGCCCTGGGGCTGAAGGGCAAGGCGTGGAAGGGCAGCACTGCCTCTGGGAGCGTCGCACAGGTGCTCAGGAGGCACATCCTGTTCCTCGCCACGGTCACCACCTTCAGGTGGGCACTCGGCTGGTGGGAGGCTGCCCAGGCCAGGAGGGTGCAGTGAGTGGGAGGGTCCTGAGGCTCCTGACACATGGGCACTGCACACTCAGACAAGGCCTTTAGCTCGGCTGTTCTGTAGTCACTGCTGCTGAACTGAGACGTGAGCTGACCGAGAGCCCTGCCAGGGCAAGTGACACACCAGAGATCCCTTGGGCTTTGTAAGTGCCCAGATGTGTGGCAGGTGGTGGCTTGCTTTTTGTCTGGATGAGTTTGGGTTTATTTTAAACCAGCCTTCAGATAGTTCTCCAGGTGCTTTAAATAGCTGAACTGATTCTGAACACCATCAGCCACCTTCAGACTTTCCCCTGCAGCCCAAAGACAGCAGCAGCGCCCTGCTCCACATACGCTGGCTGACTAGAACAGTTAGAGCAGGTCCAGAGAAGGCCACAGAAATTATCAGAGGGCTGGAGCCCAAAGACAGCAGCAGCAGTGCCCTGCTCCACATACGCTGGCTGACTGGAACAGTTAGAGCAGGTCCAGAGAAGGCCACAGAAATTATCAGAGGGCTGGAGCATCTCTGCTCTGAGGACTGGCTGAGACAGTTGGGGCTGTTCAGCCTGGAGAAGGCTCCAGGGAGACCTCAGAGCAGCCTTACAGTATTTGAAGGGGACTACAGGAGAGCTGGATAGGGACTTTCTACAAAGAGAGTGACAGGATGAGCTCTTCCAACTGGAAGAAGTTTGATTGAGATTGGACCTTAGGAAGAAATTCGTCCCCATGAGACACTGGAACAGGTTGCCCAGAGGAGCTGTGGAGGCTCCAACCCTTGGAGTGTTCAAGGGCAGGTTGCATGGGGGCTCGAGCAACCAAATCTAGCGGGGCAGGCTGGGGCTGGATGATCTTTAAGGTTCCTTCCAACCCAACCCATTCTGGGGTTCTGTGACTACACGAAGCATGAATTCTCTGCTCAGAGCATGAGCAAGTCAGCCTGTCCCATCTCCCTGGCAGGCCACCAGACAACACTGTACCCCTGCAGAAGACACACTTCAGATGCTCCCTTGCTCTTGTTCTTCTCCAGCCTACAATCTGTAGCTACAAAAATACCTGAAAATGTTTTATCCCCAGTGTGCCTCTTTCAACGTGCTCACACTAGCACCAAGCCATAATGAGGCCAAATTAGAGCTCCTGTAAACAAAGAGCAGCTCAGGGAGCTGCCAGGCTGGTGCTAGGTGCCACTGCAGGTTAGACCAGGCCAGCACAGCCCTGCCCCCAGGCTCCCCCCAGCATCACCAGATAAGCTGAGAAGTGTTTGTGCCCCAGGAACAGAAGGAGCACCCTGATACTCACGAGCCAAGGATCTGGCCATGGGTGTAGTGATAAGTCCTTCAGGTGGCAATCAGAGCAAAATCAGCTGCAGCAGATGCAGATGTAACTGACTTTTCCAATCCTCCCTTCTGCAGAAAGCCAAAGAGATGCCACTTCTTCTGAGAAGGACCTTGGAGCAAGACCAAAGGGGCAGGAGAAAAGCCCTTCCCCATGAGGGTGCCCAGGAGGTGGGGTGGGCAGGAGGAGAGCCTTGCTGCAAGCATCAGACAAGAATTTCCTGTTGAACCTGTGGACAAAAGCCAACCTGGAACAGCAAATGCCTCTGCTGCAACTTTTTCTGTTTAGAGAGCCTCAGGATGCTGTGCAATGACTGGCACCACCAAAAGACTTCTGCTGCCACCCCTAGGGTTCAGGGCAGCTCTGCCTCGGCTCTGCCATGAGCCATTCTGAAGATGCCTTAGCTGCAGCTTTCCCCTCGGGGAAGAAACAGTTTCAAGTACTAACAGACACATCAGACTCTCCTGTCCAAGGTACCTTCTCCTCTGCAAATCCAAACGATTATTTATTCTGTTTCCATAGATTAGAAGTTTAGATTCTTGGTTTTTCTGAGCCTCACCCCTGTCTACAACTTAGGCCTGACCTGGCCTCTGGACTGTCTGTACAGCCCCTTGCCAGGGTGGGCGGTGGGCAAGGGACCTGGCCAGCCCTGCTGCCTTCATGTCAAGCACCACTCACCTGTGCTGCTGCCACTTAGCATCAGGAGAGGACCAAAGCACAGCTGTGTGGATGAGCTCCACTGCAGCCCCAGCAGCCCCAGCCCCAGGCAGCAGTTTCTTTGGGTTTTAGCATTTGAAGATCCTAAGGGGAGGGGAGAAACATTTTGCTGGTTTGACTGTTGAAATTCAGGCTTAGCTCTGCAAGCTGTTACCTGAGATGATCTCTGGTAGTATCTCACACCATTCTGTCTTTCAGGACACATGTTTTGTGTTAAAGATGGTTTGATAAAACTGTATAAGCTGTTGGAATAAATAACCCAGCCTTCAAGTACTGGAGGTGGTTTTTTTTCTGCCTGGATGCTGCTTTTTCCTCTGCTTTGCCTTGCAGCTGGTGGAGTTGCAGGGACTTACACCAGCTTCCCTAAACAGGTAAACATGGAGCTGTGTTACAAGACTGTCTGGATGGGGCTCTGAAACCCCACTCAGGTGGGAGCTGGTGTAGTTGGCACAGAAAATCCTGGAAGTCTGTCCCCACTTTCCTGGCTTTGCTGCCCAGCACAGCTTTTCCAAGGGATGTTTCATCTGCCCTGGGAGCCCTGCTCCCCTCCATGTTCCTGCCCAAAAAGTCAAGCACAAGTCTGGCTTGGGGCTTGGTGGAGTGTCCCAGACACCAGCAGAAGAGGTGCCAGAGGGCAGCATTTCCCTCTGCAGCACAGAGCTACAAGACTGTTGCTGGGGTTTCACCCAGCCCAGGAGAGCTGTGGGAGGTAGCTACAGCCCGGCTGGGATCCACAGCTGGCATGGGGACGACGCAGGGTTGGCCTGAGAAATGCTCTCCACTGGTGAGCCAAGGGCAAGCATCACCCTGACAGCCTAGGGAAGAGCTGAACACTGCAAGCTCGAGATTTGCCCAAGAGAACGAGGCCATGAATAAGCAGAGAAGTGGCTGCCAGACATGGGAAAATCGCCTGCAGGCCTCTGAGAAGCAACGGCTGCGGGGGCAGCACAGAGGTGCCCACGGCTGCAGGCCCCGCAGGAAGCGAGGACTTGGCAGCCAGGCGGTGGCTGCAGTTGCTCTTTGGCAGCTGCAGAGCAGATCAGCTCCGGGAGCCGCCAGGGTTCGACTGCAGCTCTGTGCCCAGACAGCAGCCAAGAGCCTGCTCCTGTTCCCTTGTGCGTGTGGGCAAAGCTGCAGGTGGCCCCGGGCTTGGCTGACCGCATGGAAGGGTCTTTAAGTCCCTTTTCAGCTCTCATCTCTGCCACTGGCTCATGCTGACACATACAGAGCTGAGAGGCAGTGCAGAGGGACTGTGTACCACACAAGACCTCCAGCACCCAAATGTGGGCTAATCTTAGGGCTCCCTGGTCAGAAACCATCTGTTCCAGATTATATTTAGGCAGATAGGACCTGTTGGCTGGTTCTCCCCAGAGGGCAGGCAAGAGGCATCAGGTTCCCTCTGCAAGTCAAAGCGGCTGCTCAGCTGCTGTCCTGATGGTGCTGAAAGAGCAAGGGCATAGGCCTAGCCCAGCCACAGCCTGACCTGCAGGGCTGCTCTCAACCCTGTACTTCACCTGAGCACAGGGGCATGCCAGACCTCCTGAAACTCTACCTGAGCACTGAGTGACCACAAAGGCTTTCAGCAGACTGTCCCCTGCCCAAGCTGGCGCAGCAGCCCAACAGCCAGGCAGCCACTTCTGGCTCTTGGCATCAATTCTGTGAGAAACTCTGGAGATGAGGAAAAAAAACCAAAAAAAAAAGCAAGTGTTTTTGGTACACACCAGAGAAAGTGAGCACAATGCTGGTGCTGCTGCTTCCAGCAGTGCTGGATAGAGCCACCTGAACCCACAACCCCAACCTGCCCAGCCAGGGAGCAGGGCTCCAGTCCCTCAGGCTTCCAAAGGGCTCTGACCTGACAAGAGGAGAGGGCAGGAATGAGGCTGCCAAAGGCTCTTCACACTTACTGATGGGCCCTTGTGCTCCAGCAGGGGTACAGTGTCTCGGGCTGGGGACCATGGGTCCCAGCAATCACCCTTGAACAGAAGGGCAAAGAGACTTACCTTCTAGTAGAAATTTGTTACTTTATTAAAACAGGATTAACAATCAACTGTCCAGAATCCAAACGAAGCAACTCTTCTTCACAAACAATTTTGTGGAGAGAAATCACTCAAGAAAGCCTGGTTCTTACTGCAATCACCTTCTTAAAAGTGCTGCTTTATCATTTGCTTTATAAAAGTAGGAAAATCAATCTCTCACCTCCACCTGCTAGCTGTGTGTGCACCAGGGGCTCTAGAGATGAGCATTGGAAACAAATACGGAAGCCCAGAGAGAATGGAAATGCTGCCAGCAGGCAGTCACTGCCTGAGGCTGGGCCAGCTGTGGTAATGGTGACCATGGCCCCTCCACAAAGGCAACTTTTTGGTGCAGTATCTTTGGAGGAAGCATTTGGCAGACACCTGGGATGATAAAGCACACCACACACTCACACAAGGAAAGGAGGGTTTCTGCTCTGGTTGCACAGCTCTGTGGCAGGGCAGGAAAAGTGTGATAAAGCACCAAATCACTCAGGAACTTTGGTGAATATTCCATCAGTTCTCCAGACCGAAGATCTGACCTCTAGCCAGTGCTGTGGCTGAGTGAGAGAAGCCATTCAGATAGGTCCTGAGCCCCCGTGTGGCACTGGGCTCCAGCTGGTTCTCAGGATGCCTAAAGATTAGCTCAAGACAGGAGGAGGGCAGAGTGGTTCAAAAGCAACTGACCCTGAGTCCCCCAAGCCCTGAACAGAGACAGAGGAACAGCAAACTGCAGTTCACAGCAATTCTCCAGGATGAAGACCAAACCAGGAAAAGTCCCATAAGACAGATTTTGGCCCCAAATGATACAAATGTGTTGCAGCTTCCTATGCATGTGGCATCATTGGCATGGGCAGCTGCAAGCACAGCTGGAGCCCGAGCCCAGGGTGGGTGCTCCTGTGGCAGTGACACTGGTGAGCTGATGCCCAGAGCCCTCATCCAGGAGAGGAGGCCAAAAAACAGTGCCTGAAGCTGCCCCTCAGAGCTGTGCATGGGCAGGGCACCAGCTGCCAGCCTGTTATTGTTCCAGGCATGTTAGTATAAGAATAACCCTGGGTAAATACAGCTGCAGCCAAAACCTCCCAGACCAGGGACAGGAATAAAGGCTCCGTTTGTGAGGTGCCTGCTCAGGCCTGTCAGCACTCACACACCTTTGCCCTAGGAAGGTGGAGAGGAACATGGGCCACAGTCACAGCTAGAGGTGGCTATTTCTGCACTGCAGACAAGGCAGGTCAGTGAAGCAGGACAGATAAAGTCAGGGAAGAGAGGGAAAGGAAGCAGGAGAGGTTCTTCTGTTCTCATTTGCAGTACAGAAAGACTGGCAGAAGGAGAAAGGAGTCAGGCCAGGAGGCAGCTGCAGTCTATGTGCACCACAGCAGGATAGGAAGTTGGAGCTCCATCTGGGAGAGAGCTTGGGGGGAGTGACTGGTAGGCAGGTAATGTGACAGCCTGACTCTGCTCAGCACTGTAAAGGTTAATGCAGGGCTGCCAGGAAGAGAGACCAACTCTGGGCACCTTCTCCTGGTGCTCTCATAGCACAGAGGACAGTTGCTCACAGGCAGAAGGGGCCACAGCTCCAGGATGGCTCCAGGAACAGGTCAGGATGTGTTGGGAACCATCCCATAGGCTTCATACAGTGTGTTCAGCAGCTCCTGCTTTTCCTTCTCAGGTAAGAAGCTGGACTGAGCTGCATTGAGGTTCTGGAGAGGTAGGGGGGGAACACAAGGAAGACATTAAGACAGGGATGCAAGGTTGTGCAAATGCCAACATCTGGCTCTGAGCAGCAAGGGGCAGGGAAGGTTTCCACTCTCAGATTCATTGCCACAGTCTCATTTTACAGGGCAACTGCTCTGGCACATCACTAGCGACAGTCCCAAGAGGGGTGAGGCAGGCACAAAGCAAAGGTCTTCAAATACCTTGGAGTTTTTAGGACCTGCACTTTAGACACACTCCTACACTCCCAGCTCCCTTTTGCAGCAGAGCAAGGTGGTGGTGTCAGCCTGATGTCCCACTGCTGGCACACAGCCTGGCTGTGCAGTGTAACCTGCTTGCCTGTCTTGAGCACAGACCTTGCTTTTGTTGCACAGGAACAACCTGGCTTGTGCAAGAGCAGGAGAGGACAGCTGGCATCAGGACAGCTTTGGATGCAGGCACCCAGAGCTCAGAAATGTTTCTCCTCCCTGACCCAGGCAGTGATGCCTGTAGGAGAAAAGAACTTGTTCCTGCAGCCAAAGCTGGGAGCAGGACTGATGCTTTCTTGTAAAGCGCACCCTGCGCTTCCCAGCCCAAGCAAGTACCTTGGGAGACACCTGGGTGAGAGCGCCGAGGGTGGCTCTAGATGCAGACCCAGGAAAGCTCTCCCTAGTGACCAGTGAGTCAAACTCCCAGCACTGATCCTCTCTTTCTGTCCTAGGTGAATAATTAAGGATGTTGTCAAGACACACAAGGACTGTGTGTGCCCAAAGAGAAGCCAGGAGGCAGCAGTCACTTTGTTCCCAGCTCAGTTGTTGCATCCTCATGTTGCCCACGGAAAACTGCAAGCATTTTCCTGCCTGTTGAATCATGCCATCTTCTGGGGCAGAACCTGAATCCCCCTGCCTGCAATTCTAAATCCAGAAAGACAAAAGCACCAGGCACCTTCCTTCCTTCCTGCTAAGACCTGCTGCGAGGACCTGTGGACCATTTCCATGCTGACCCAAAGCCCAGCTTCCACAAAGCTTTCACAAAGCCCAGCGCCATCGGCCAAGAGGTGCAGCCCTTGCAGAGCCCATCCCTGCTGCCCACAGCCTCCAGCCAGCTCAGCAGCCACCTGCAGCCTCCTGCTCACAGACTCGCTACAGCAGCTTTGCATTTCCACCAAGAACTCTGCAGCTTAGAAAGGAAAGCAGCAGGTTGGCCTGGGCTGCAGCAGGGCAGCAGCAGAGCGTGCAGCGGAGCTGACTCACCACTCTGCGGAACTCCTCCTCAGTGAAGCCCATGTAGTCCTTCACTATGCTGTAATCCTTGTCAATGCTGGAGTTAAAGATGAGGGGGTCGTCCGTGTTTATAGAAAAGTTAGCTTGATCCTTCCTAAACCTGTAAAGAAATTGGGTGGGACTGGTGGGTGAAGCACTGGACACAGCATGGGAGGCACAGGAGCCTCCCCATGGGACCCCTGCGCCCCCCAGCCACAGCAGGCCCCTCTGTGCCCAAGGACCAGGATGTGCCACGTCCTGCCATGGTCAGTTGTGTGTTGCCTCTGTAAAGCCACAGAGTAGCTCCCACCAGCCCAGCCCCTGACTGCTGAAGACTGCAGAGAGCCAAGAAGTCTTACTGCACTGCTGGGTGTTTCCTGAAGTCCGGCAGACACGCTCCAGTGAGGTAACTGGACCAGGGGCAGACCTGTTTGGGAGAATCAAACAAAGCCCAGATCAGCCAGGTGGTTCTAAGCTGCAGCAGGCTGAAGCAGGCTGGTGAAGGATGCCCAGAGTCCACTGCCCACGGGATAGTGGCAGGAAGCCAGGGCCAGCTGGGCAGCAGCTGTGTGCAGCCACAGTTCGGAGACCACCGATGCTAAGCATGCACACATCTACTGCACAGAGCAGTTGGGGACACCCACGCCCAGGCACTTCCACCCTCCACCCAGGCAGCCCAGTCTGTGGGAGGGGAAGCCTGCAGGCTCGAGGTGTGAATGACTGAGCCCTCCAAAAGCCACCCACAGCCAGACCAGGACCCATTTCTCTCCTGCAAAGTGCTGGGTACCCCAAGTGCTCCTCACAGCAAAGATCCAAGCTGCCACAACTGATTTTACACTCAGACAGCAGCTACCTGGCTGCCACCCATCCACCACCCACCCTTACCTCAAAATGCATCTTAGCTTTCAACAGCTCCTTGTAGAGCTCAGGGTCCTCCAGCACATGGTAGCCATGGCCAATGCGCTCGGCCTTCAGGAGGTAAACTGCCTGGAGAGCATGGAAAAACCATGTACAGCTTCCCAGCACCAGCTCAGCCCCTGTATGCCCAGAGACCACTGCCCCACCGTGGGTGTAGCCTGCACCACTGAGCCAGCTCTGGAGAGGTCCTTCTCTGAGCTGCTGGATCCAGATCTCCACTTGGGTCCCCAACATTTGTGCTGCTATGAGAGCTCCCAAGTGCCCAGTTCAGGGGTCACCGGGCAGCCCTGCCCCTCTCTCTGCCCTGGGACACCCCAGTGCCCCCTGCTCCCCGTACCTCCTTGACCATGGCAGCCGGGCCGGCCTCCCCCGCGTGCACTGTGCGATGGATCCCGCACCGCTCAGCCTCCTGCAAACAGAGGACACCTCCTGTGCCACCACCCACACCCAGGGCAGCACACACCCAGGCGGGCACCATTCTTGGGGCACGACAAGCAACAGGGAGGAGCCCCCAAAGCACGAGCCCTTCGCCCAGCTGCATGCTGGCTGCTGGAGGAGAGCTTGGCAGTGCCCATGAGAGTAGCTCAGCAGGCTTGGTACCTTCCCTGGTGCCCGGCTCGCAGTGTCTTTAGTGCAGGCTGAGCTTACCACTGTCCCCACTCCTGACTGCAGCAGGCTCAGGACTCTCCTTGTTCCACCCTTGTGCCCTTCTGCATGAACCTTGCAGGAGTTTGAAATTTTACCTCTTGGGCTTGCAGCCAGGTGGGAGACTTCAAAAACTCCCAGGACAGAGCTGACATAACACTCAGACACAGAGCTCTGAGTTCCTCTGAGAGGCTGGGGACAGTCAGCATAGCCAGGAGGGCTCTGTGGGTGCAGTTTTGAGGGCACTTGGAGATACTCTCCATGGACACCCCAAAAGATCCCTTGCCAGGGCAGGCACAGACCACCACAGCCTGGGAAGCCAAGCAGCCCCAGAGGAGCCCTGCTGGAGAAGGGCCATGGTGCGCAGGCTGCAAGCCTGTGCTGCACAGGCAACCTTCCCAGGCTCCCCTTTAGGGCTTTTCACTCAGGATGTTTTTTTAGTTACTTTATTTTCAGCTCCTCAAGTGCTGCACACCCAGGCCCAGAGAAGGTCAGGCCAGGCTCTCTACAGAAAAGCTCTCTGTACAGACCTGAAAGACACCCTGTGCTCCCTGCAGCCAAGGCAGTGCTGATTTTTCCCAAGCAGCTAATTTTTGACTGGATTTTAAGTAACGAAATTCCTCTGGCTAACCAAGAAGAGAGACAGGCTCACAGCAGCACCAAGATTTTCCACGTGTTTCTCCCCAGGATGAAGAGAAACTGGCAACTCTCACCCCTCCACTACAGGAGGCATCCCTAACCACCCCAGTAGGAGTTGGGGTACCGGCGGAGGGGCCAGGAGGAGCACATATATGAAGACCCTTCCCCATTAAACTTCCTGGCTACCAAAGTCTGAGCCCCTCCATCCAGGAGGGAGCTCCTCTCTAAAATCCATCCATGGGCATATCTTCTCTGGAGTGCTTCAAGCCCTTCTCCAAGCCCTTTGGCTCAGACAGAGCTTCCTGTGGCTCCTCCTGCCAGGATCCTTGGACTTGGTGGTTCTAGGATGCTTGGCCCTGCAGTTCCTACTGCTCCTCTGCAGCCAGCAGTTGAGTCTTCACTATGAGCAGCCCTGAGATCTGCCAGGCAGAAGGTGCTTGCTCAAAGGACACCACAAGTATCCCAGGTTTCTCTGGATGCAGCAGGTTCCCCAGGGGGCACAGCAGCAGTGTTTATGGGGGGTAACTTCCCTGCCATGCTGGTCAGAAGGGGTTGACAGGAGCAGGGCTTGCTTCAATGTCTCAGAGCCTGAGTGAACTCCCAGCACAGGGACAAGACATATCCTTCTGACAAAGCAGCCTGGACCTGGCACACCAGGGCAGGATGAGATGCCCCTGCCCATTGGCTAATAAACCCCTGTGCCCATGTCTCAGTTTCTACCCACTCAGTTGATGTGGCACAGCAGCAAAGGTGAACATGCTGCTGCTGACAGGGGCAGAGCTCCCCAGAAAGCCTTGTTCCAGCTCTGACCACTGTTTGCAAACCACCCAGTCCCTTCTGGCAGCGTGGTGCACAAGCCCCCTCGCACTGCTGCAGGGACCAGTAACCCCAAACTCCCATAGCACGCAGAGGTGAGGCATGGAACTTCCCCTTCCAGCTGCTGCCAAGGGCCAGGCTGCAGCGAGAGCCTGGGATCAGACTCCTGAAGCTGTCCCAGCCTTTGCCTGTAGACGATCAGATGGAAGCACTTCAAACCTGCAGCCTCTCCTCTCCCCTCAGGTGGTTACTGCTAGACTAGAAGGGCCACTCTCCCCCACCCAGCCCCAGGAGAAGACCCCAGCAGTGCAGTGCTGCCAGTGGGACACAAGGTCTGCAGCACCGGTGCCGCACTTGGCACAATGGGCATCGTGCCAGGCTCCCTCTCCAAGGCCATGCTTAAGCCACGATGCAAATGTAGACAAACACTCTTCCTATTTAGCAAAACGCTTTTTCCTGGCTGGACAAAACATCTGAGCTGTGCCAGCTGCCTGCAGCCACAGTAACATTCCCTGTGCTACTCATGCTTGCCCCTCAGGCTACCCACACCCACCTCGTAGGCCTTCTTGTGTTCAGAGGAGTTCTCCACCTTCAGACACTCATCCCCAGCCAGGTCGATGGCCACCACGGAGTTGTTTCGATACTTCTTGCAGAGCTCCACCACCTCTGGAGACCAGCCTGGAACAGGCAGTGACAGGGTTCAGGAGAAGGCACTGCCAAGGGTCACAGCTCCAGCACTTTCCTGCTCCTATAGCTGCAGAGCCAGAGGGGTGTCCTTTGCTCCTTCTTCAGGCCTGATGCTCAGAACAGTGACAGGCTGCTGCTAAGGCAAACAAAAGCTGCCAACTAGAAGGCAATCAGACGTATTTGCCAGCTCTGAACCTGTTCTCATTGTGGTTTTCTGCACACTCTGAGCAAGGGTAAAAACCACAGAACACCCTCGAGACATGGTGGTGATGGCTGCTGCTGGCCCAGGCTAGGCTGGACTGTACAGCCCAGCTGCTGGCACACCTAGGGTGGGAGAAACCCCCAGCCCAGTCCAGAGCTTCCTCCCCCTGGCTGGGCAAGGCCTGTTGGGTGTGCTGAGTTCAGAGTGGCCTCTGAGGGGGGCCCGTTTGACAGGCAGCCCTGCCCTGTTCAGAGCACCCTTGGCTCCCCCAGAGAGGATGATGGAGGAGGAGCTGGGCAGCCCCCAGAAAGAGACCTGTGAGTACAAGGTTTTATCTTTTTGCTATCAGTGAGTAAGGAGTGGCTGACAACTCCTCCAGAGGTGTCTCTGATCAGGAGAACGTCTGAGGAAGGACATGCACCTGCCAGCTGCTTTAGCACCTACCCTTAGCAAAGAGGGGCAAACAGCAGTGTTAAGAGCAAAGGCACCTGCTGAGTGCATCCGAGCCCCAGGGGCACAAACCCATACCAACCAGGTGCAATTTCATCTTCCCTTCTCAGCAGCTCCCAACTGATGCCTTTGAACCACTCTTTAACTCTCAGGCTCATTATCAGGCATCTCTGGCATCTCTGCTCCTCTCTCAGCTCTTGTGTCCCAGAGAGGCTTCTCCCTGAGCAGCACATCCCAAGCACAGCACTGAAGACTCCAGCTTTGAGCACAGGACTGGCTATGGGTAAGAGCTGGTGCCCTGGGACACAGGGCTGAGTACACAGGAGCAACCCCTCCTGTTCTGCAAGCCCCAGGGGGCTCCTGCCACCTTCTGCATTTCCCACTTGTGCCTTGTCAGGGACTGTAACCCCAGACAGGTATCACTCTGCCTTACGACCTTCCAGCTTCTGCAAAGCTGTTGGTTTTTTTTTTAAGAAAACACAAATGTAAGGCTAGGTTTTAAAAGTATTGTTTGGGGGTGATTCTGCAGGCAGGAAACCCCCACCCTCCAGTCTCCCCAGTTTCCAAGAACATAATTCTTCACATTTCTTGACACAAATTAACACATTAGCAAAAATCCTTCCACCATCTAACCTACCAAGCCTACATAAAAGTGTGGTGGGATACGCAGATACTGATAACAACATCTTCACGGAGCAGCCACTGCCATGCAGCCTCTCTCCAACTGCATCTTTCCCTGGAGGAAGGTGCTCAGAGAACACTGCAGCACTATGAACACTGCAGCTGGAGGTTTCTTCTTATTTTGGCCCCCAGCAGCTGTTACTGAAAGAGTTCAGAGCTGCTGCTTTTACAAAGAACATTTTATGGGGGTGACTTCAGCATATTTCTCAGCTTCAAGCAGCAGAGCTTGCAGCCAGGGGATTCTCTGGCTGCCCCAGGAAGGACCATGGCCAAAGCAAGACCATGCTGGTGCAACTGTGTGCCCATGAGCAGTGCCAGGTCTCACACCTGGCCCTCCCCCTGTAACCACTGCCTCTCAACCTGCAAGTGGCTGTGGCAGATACAACCGTTTGCTGTGGCTTCAGCTGGGCCAAGGAGAGCTCCAGCCTTTGGGCAACGTTTGGGCTAGAAGCAGTAATCACACCTTCCCAGGGCAGGGTAGAAGAGCCTGCTTGGCCTCCCTAGCGAGAGCCTTCAGATCCTGGTCGTATCCCCAGACCCCCACTCTCGCAGCCAGCAGAGCCTTTCCCCACAGCAAAGGGAGCAGAAGACCCTCAGAAACAAGCCCTACTCCTCCTCAGCACCACCTGGTCCCACAGGGCCAGAAGATCAGGGCTGTCCCCGGCCCCAGAGCCCAAGGACCATCCCCCCGCACACGTCAGGGAAGGGGAGCAGAGCAGCAGGCAGCTGCAGTACATTACTTGGCATATGGCGCATGCAGCATAGAATAGACCTGGCTTTGATGTGGAAATCCCTTTCTCCATCCTGCAGGCCCTGATTTACGAGGTTAACCACTTCATCTGGAGAGAGGTCTCCCCTGCGGGGGAGAAAAGGCATCAGGGAGGGGTGGACACTTACCAGGGAGGGGGCAGGGCAGGTCCAACCCAGCATCCCCAGAGGGTATCCCACACCAAACCCACACTGCCAGGGCTTCTGCTTGCCCCAACTTCCAGAGGGGCCCAACCGGACCATCCAGATGAGGAGCAACTCTCACACCCACACCCTGCCCATGCGGAGCACAAAGGCATGCACAGGTGACAGTGAGAACTGGGTGCCAATCTTGCCTGAGCAGAGGAACCTGCTCTTTGCCAGGGCATCTCATTAGGGCACCCAACTGCCTGCAGCAGGGCAGGGACAAGCATGGGGGCTCAGCACCCACCCCAGCACAGCCTGCAAGGGGACATAGAGCCCAGCGGTGATTTAATGTGAGGCAGGCATTGCAGAGGGGGTCACAGCAAGGAAGGGATGGGATATCCAGGCCCCCCCCCCCCCAAAACCGC
>VWYK01048874.1:309562-326998 GCA_013399775.1 Semnornis frantzii
ACTGCGCAGCCTCTGCCAGCTCCAACTCATGTTTTGCAGGCCCCTGTCTGAGTGCTGCTTTCCCTCGCATGGAGAACAGCTGCAGCCAGGAGTTCAAGCACAACTTGCTGCACGTGCAGGGCTTGGTGCCCAAGGCCAGGGACTTTAAAACAGCCATGCAGGGATGCTAGAAGAGGAATGAGCCTGTTGATGGGGGAGAGAGGTGGAACCATGCTGGTCCTGGCTGTGCTGGACAAGAGAGGAGTTTTGGTTACACCAGGCTTTGAACACACGCTGGCTGACCAGCTGGACCATGCCCTCTCTGTGCCCAACAGGCCAGCCAGCAGCAACTCATTGTGGAGGGGTCACTCACTCAGCTTGGCCCCAGGGGATGGGATCCACACAGCAGTTGGCCAGGAGGTGAGGGCTGTACCGGACCTCCACGTAGATGATGCCTTCCTTGGCCTTGGTCTCCACCAGCTCATAGGCGATCCTGCGCACCGCCTCGCGGTCACCCCTGCGGGACAGCAGTGGCACCCAGCGCCCTCAGGGCACCCTGGGGATAAGCAAGCTGACCTCCAAGGTCGAGCAGTGCTAGCCAAGGGGTTCTGCCAAGGGCTGGGAGGAAAGAGCTTACGCAATGGCAGGCATGTAATGGTTGAACTTCTCAAGGAACTTGGTGAGTGTCAGCGGCGTTTTGTAACTGACGTGCTTCAGGAGGTCATCCACAGTGTTGCCAGGCAGAGGAACCCCTCTTTTCCTGGAGACAAAGCCACAGGTTACTGATGGGCAAAGCTACTTCCCATCAGTGCAGCTCACATGGTGGTCGTGGCCCAGGCTGGCAGCATTCTGCTTCACTTCTCCACCTGGTACACATTGCCCTTCCAGCAGCTCCTCCAGCCCAGAGCCTCCATGGGAAGGAAGGCAACTCAAAACACAGGCCAAGCACAGATACAGCCAAAGACAAGGCCAGAGCGACCCAGCAGGAACTCAGCCAGGGCACATTTGAAGCTTAAGGAGGAGTTCACCTGAAGGGGCTCTGGGTTATCTCTTGGCACCTCCTAGTCTGCTGGCAGAGTTGCCAGAATTCTTTAGAGAAGTTAATTCCCATTTATGCAGGCTCCAAGGGCTGAAGATGCTCCCAGGCCCAGGATCACACAGGCAGAGAGGTCTCATAGCTCATGGGTTCAATGCCAGCAGCTCCTGCAAGAGAGCTGGTTCCCAAACTCAGCATCATGGTGGCATCCTCTGTGACAGGCACATCTCTCAGGCAGGAGCGGGCAGCAGTCCCAGTAACTGCTCTCAGCAGAGGGATGGAGGTGGCAAACCTCACCTGAAGGCTGCCAAGAGGCCATCTGGGGGAGAGGTATCCTTGGTGGGGTGACAGCTGGGCAAGAGGGGGCTGCCACCCGAGGATGCTGCCTGCTTCCCAGGCAGGCTTTTCCACCACCACCCTACCCTCTGGTACCCTGCACATACCAACCTAAATTAGGGCTAATAACCAGACAATTTGCTTGTAAACCTCCTTCCTACTGCAATGGACTACAGCTCACTGAGGATCTCTCTGCTAGTAGACAAACCAGCACCAACAGCTTTAGGGTCCCAGTGGCAGTAGCCATCCCAATGAGCGATCCGCAGGGAAGCAGCCCAGAGGACCCCAGTCCTGGGTTCAGTGAACATTGCTCTCTCCCTGCTCAGGCAGGAAGGAAACCAGCCCCATGCTCAGCCTTCAGATGCAATCCACATGGATTAAGTTCCTGGCACTCAGCAGGGGACATTCATCACTGCCAAGGCTTCGGTTTTCCTCCCTGCCTTGCCCTTTCCATGGCACTGACACATGGGTGTCTGCTCCAGGAACCCATCCACATCTTTGTCCCCCTGCCCAGGGAGTTTCACACAGCACAGCCACTTCCCTGACCTCTTTCCTGTGCTTCCCAAAGAACTGCCTCTGGTGCACCTTACCAGCATTGCTTTGGGAGCTACTGCAGCTGTCTAACTTGCCTGGTAGCTGGACCCTTCCTGTGGCAAAGCTGCCCCTGGAGAACCTGCTTGTGCCCACCAGCACCTCAGCATCCTGCTCACAGGCAGCAGTGCACACACCCATCCCACTTTGGAGAGGGCACCTCTCCTGGGGACACCCAATCCCATGAGGGGTCTGTCACCCTTTTGCTGGGCAAGGGGATGCAAAGCCTGACTCAGACCTGACAGAGCTGGAGCCAAAGTTTCTAAATGCAGAGAGTTCAGCCCCTGCCATCAGGGGCTTGTGCACCCCAGCAGCTTCGGCTTCTTTGTCCACAGTCAGCCACCACCTGGGCAAGTTTATTTCCATCTCCTTACCTTTAAAAATAGCCCAAGAGCAGCTTTCTGTGCCCAGGGCAAGGTTCTTAAGGTGGTCCCCTGCAGCGCCCTGTTGCTTTGACATTGGTGTGAGAACTGATTTTGGAGCCCAGGAATGGCACAGCCTTGCTCCAGCCCAGCCAAGGCGGCACCTGAAGGCTGGCAGCCCTGGAGGACAACAGGGCTGTGTAAAAATAAGAGGGAACTCAGCATACACTTGGGCAGCAAACATTTCCGTGCTGAGAAAGTAAGAGACCTGAGATCCTCAGGTGGCTGATTGCCTCCTGGGCCTCAGGGCTCCTACAGCTCTCCTGGGGGACCCCAGCAGTTGTCCTTTACTGGCAGAGGGACACAGCAGAGCCCTAGGGAGTCATGACTGACTCCTCTGTCTATGTGGACTTGTTTTCCAGCCCTGCAGTCCACCAGCAGCATGAGCAGAGCCAGCAGGGACCTCTCTGATCCACCTCCTTGACTCTGCAGTGCAAAACCTACAGCCACTCCCTGCAAAAAAAGCTACTTCAGCAAGAACATTTCCTCCTAGCATCACTGTGCCTTGGAGTCTGCATGGCCCACAGGGTGCCAGAACCACTTCCCATCCTCTTCAGCACTGATTTCCTCCCCAGATCACTGGAGTTGTGCCTAAGAGCTGCTTCCTGAAATCTTTAAGCTTGCTGCCATCCCAGCCTGAGGGCATCTGCTGGTCTCCATTAGCTTTCTGAATAGTGACACCTGGAAGAAGTCTTCAGGTTACTTTGCTTACAGCTGTGGAGCCAGGTCCTCAGGTCAGTTAAATCATTCACTGGTGCTTCCCACAGAGTGGCTGAAGCAAGAGGATGCATGTGCCAAGGAAACAAGCTCTCTTCGAGCCACTGCCAAGGGCTCTCCCGGGCACCCTCACAGACGTTCTGTGGCACACAGCAGCAGGGCAGGGAAGAGCCCCCAGGCTGGGTTCTCCTCCCAAGACTGTGGTACCGCCACCAAGGTGACGCTCCCAGCCTGCTTTCATTTCACTTGCTTTAGCATTTAGGCATGTGGGGGGAAAAGAGATTGGAGAGACCCAGCACAGCTGTGCCTTGGCAGATGGCTCCAGCTTTGGCACCTCACATGGTGGCTACTCTGAGCTTGCCCAGCTCACAGAACTGGTGACCACCACACTCATGCTCTTGCCACCATGGCTAGAACATCTTTGGGATGTTCTCCATGTCCCCTCTCTGTGCAGCCAGAGGACCCTCCTCTGTGCAGAGGTGAGATGAGCACCAGCCAGGTCTGCTGCCTGCACAGCAAGGAAAGAGCTTTCCCAGTCTGCCAGCAGAAGCTCTTCTGTCAAGGGATGATGTTTTGAAGTGCATCATTCACAGCTTTCTTGCCCCTGCAACTCACCTGCCATAGTGCAAGATTGTCTCTGGTCTAATGGCTCCATCCAGGTGGACATGAAGCTCAACCTGCAGCAAGATAGAAATCGGTGAGGTACTTCCAGAGCTGCAGCGCAAGTTGAAAGCCAGGCAGCTGGTGCTGGTACAGGCACAGGTGCAGCCAATCCAGGGACAAAGTCTCAATGAGGAAGCATGAAAACGTTTTTAAAACATCATCATTATAAAGTTTGTTTTTCAGTGTCTGCTGCAGCTCACACATTCAGTGAAGCCAGTCCCATGCTGCAAGGTGTTGTCAAAAGAACAAGAGCAAAGAATCAAAATCAACTACTTGGAGTTTGACTCAGATAACCTCACCCTGAAACCCCAATTCCTGATTATAGCTGAAACAATGGGTTTTGGGGAAAGAGTCCCAGAAGAGCAAGAACAAGCTTTTTCCATTAGGCAGCTGGAGCTTTTGGAGGAACACAACCGAGGTCATTTGGATGTTGAACCGAGAGGGAAAATATTAGCTGCAAAATGTCTCAGCTACATCTTCATATTTCCAGACTGGCCTTCCCCCCCCNCGCACATGAAACTCTTGTCAGTTACAGATTATGCAGATTTGCCTTGTGGATGCTTGCTGCAGGATGCTGAGTGCAAGAACTGAGGAGGATTCAGAAGAGGAATGGTTTTGCACGGGTAACAAACCCACCCAGGGTTACTAACTAGAGCTCACAAGGCCTCTGCCTTCAAGTATGCATCAAACAGTAGCTATGAGCAGCTGGAAAAAGGAGCAGGCAGCTTCTGCAATCCAAGCAAGGAGCAACTGTCCACCTCCACAGACTTTTACTCCCTCTGCAGTGCCCATGGGCAGCTGACGTGAGCTCAGCACTGAGCAGGGCTGGCAATGCCTATCTCTGGGACAAGCTCTGGTGTCCACAAGCTAAACTCATCCCCACCTCTTCCCACAGCTCTAGATACCTGCCATGCAGGCAGACACCCATCTCCCAGCTCATGGACAGGGTCTTCACTGACCCCTTCTGCTGAAAAAGGCCACCACTGGGGTGGGACAGTGCTCAGGCTCAGGTCACCTGTCCAGGATGGACACGAAGCTGCCACTGAAATGTGCAGCAGTGGGATGCAAAATGCAGGTGGGCAGCCTCAGGGCAGCTCCTGATCCTGATCCTGACCACTGCAATCAGCTGGCCCAGTGGTCACAAACATCCCCACTGACACCCCTGCTAGCAGGTTGTAAAAAGATAGCCCTGGCCCTTCTCCTACCCTTAAGACGTGATCTGGGTCTGCAGGGATGAAGTTACACAACCCTGCTTAAAGGGACTAAACTAAAGAGACAGCAGATAGCACAACAGAGTATGGACAGAACCTGCACTGCCAGGTGTGGACACCTGGCATGTTCTCCACTCGAGCTCTGATTCCTACTTCAAAACCATGCACGCTCCATTTCCTGATTGTTTCAACAGCCCTTGTGACCTTCTGATGGAGTTACAGGCTGGAACTCATGCAACTCAAACCTCCCTGGGCTCTTCTCACTGCAGACATCATCTCAAACATTTCCTGCAAGAACATCCCAACATGACACTTCCATCAGTGAGAAAGCAAAATTAGTGGTGTCTCACCCATGCAAGCCACCTCTTCTGCCCCTGCTGCAGGTGGCATCTTGTGAAGCAGCAAGATTTCTCTCCAATACCAGCAACAGGCTCCTTCTCCACTGCCACGTTTGGGTTTGGAGGGACCTCAGCTAAATGCTAAGAAGCCCTATGCAATACTGCTCAGCCCAAAAGTTTGCTCCTTGAGTTCACCGCTTAGGGTGTTGCTTTCTGCAGCTAAGAGCTACTTAGACTATCAAGGGACATATAGGTGAGGAAGTAAATGTATATCTACAAGGGACTCCACCAAGAGTCAGCCCTGGAAAGAGTCATCCTAGATAAAGATGCAATCAGCAGAGGCACAACTCAGCATCTCTGCTCCCCAGGCACCCTGCAGGTTCCCAGCTCTGGGGGAGGTTGCTGGCTGCAGATTACAGGCAGCTCACTCCCTGCCTGTGTTCTGGGCAAACAAAGCACAGGACTTTTCCAGATACAAATGGGCAATGTGACCTCGCTTTAAGTCAAGGAAAGTACCCAGACAAAGATGAAAGAGTCCTCTCTGAAACTGGCTCCATGGGGATGACGCCTGAGCAAGGTGAACCCAAGAGCCCAATTTCTCTTCCAAGCATCTGATCCCCAGCACACAGAGGTCCAACACAATGTAGTCTTCCACCCCAAGCCCTTTGGTGTATTTGGAGAGGATGTCTGCATACACAGATTAAACATGGATCTCAAGCTTGGCCCAGGCCTGAACAGCACCACAAGCTGCACTAGCACTGCAGGGAAGCTTGCAAACCCTCCAGGTCCAGCAATGGCTGCCTTCCTCACAGCAGGCCTGGATGTGGTAATGTGGGTCCCAATGAAGGACAAGAAAGCAGCAAAGCTCTCAGACACTTCCTGAGGCAGAAGCTCTACTCTTCCTCCAGCTGCAGCAGAGACACTCAGGACCACCTCGGAGCAGTCACCCTTCAGCCCTTTCCTCTGCACCTCCTCAGCACTGCAGCTGAGGGCAAGTTCTCTGCCCACCAGCCGGGGCACCCCCAAACCCCAGTGCAAATCAGTAGCATCTCCAAGTTTCCCTGCAGCTTGGTCAGAAGCCAGAGGGATGAGTTCAAAAGACACAACTGGCCATAAACTGTTCGGGCTCAGCACACAGCCCCCAGCAGGGCTTCTGGGGCAGACCCAGCAATTCTCATTTTTATGCAAAGAAAGTCTTAGCCATGGCATGGCACGTGCCTGGCTGGGGGCACCAGCAAGTTGCTTCAGGCTTGAGAAAAGGAGAAGTTTTAAGGGCTTGGGGTTGAGTTTCCTTTTCTGAGCACACTGCAATCCCTTCCTTGAAACCTAATAAAGCTTCACAAATACATCCAAACACAAAGAGAGGTACTTCAAGCAAGTGTGTTTCATTCAAGGGTCACGTGGGATTATTTTGAATTTGGTGAAATTAAGAGGAAAAAGTTAACCAAACATCCAAAGTACTTCCAGCTACAGTCAGATTTCTCTGTTACTGTAAGGTTTGCTCAGCAGACTATGGCAGAGCAGTTAACTGCTCACTTTGCCTATTTGTGGCATAAAAGATGCCATCTGAGCTGAAGGACTGAAGAGAATTTCTGAAGTAAGTGGTTTTAGGGTTTTTTTCTAAATATGAACAACATCAGCCCTGGCACCATGGTAAAAGTAGCACCAACATCACCTTTTACTGAGGTGGCTTCCAGCAGATGTTAATAGATAACCCAAGCAGCTGCTAGAGTTGCATCATTTTAAAGCCCCTAGCAGTAACTTTGCCCAGGATTATTTATCAGCACATTAAAAGGTGGTAATTTAAAGTTCACTCTGTGTCAATCACTAGAAAACAAGAGTAATTACAGCTGCCATTTGCCAGTTGGTAGATAAACATGGCAGGAAAATGTTACTAGACAGCAAAACTCATTGGAGGCAGAGGGAACGCCAGGTGCTGCGCGGGGAGCGAGCGGCGGTGCCCAGACGCTGGGCTTACGGAGTGCTGACAGCAGCAGAGCTCTGCTCATCGCCAGCTCATTGCGCAGGCTCCTCTAGAAGCAAGAGGTGAGAATGGATCAAGAGGGATGTGAAGTGCAAGAAGCACAGTGTTATCCTCAAACCAGAATGTGTTTTAGAGGGGGACCTGCCATACTCTCCAAGGCTTGAGATGTTAAAGGAGAAAGGGGAGACTGTGAGACCTTGTCCTATGGCAAGAAACACTTCCTGCAGAAGCACTCACACCACGCCTGGGTTTGCTGACTGAGGAGGAGGAGGATGCTCCATGCTGAGCAGCCTTGAGTACCATCCCTCCTGACAGCACTTACTCAGCCTCCACTGACCTCAGCCCAAGACTCTTGGTGACAGCATCTGTGTGTGGCACTCTCCTGCAGGGACAGCCCGCAGTGGGTGGCAGGGCAACATCCCTCCCCAGGCCACCACAGACCTCACGCCAGACACAGCTGGAACAAAGCAATGCTCCGGAGCAGCACGAAGCCATTCACTGCCACCAGGCTGGACAACTGGATCTGGTCCAAGGGTGGATCCACTATCTAGGAGAGTGTCCGCAGAGCACCAGTGAGGGGATGAGAACACACATGACTGTGTAAGGTACAACTGAGCCTGCTGCAGCTGTGGCAGCAGCAGGCTGTGACCCATGCCAAGCTGGTGAGGTGTCAGGTTGTGTGCAAGAAGTGACTGAGCTGAGGTAAACATCATCCTTGGCACATCCTTGTGCACCTGCACTCCCACAATAAAGACAAATTTTAAAAAATATTTTTCAATTGCTTTAAGTTTTGTACCCAAGACAAAGCAAAGTGGGCACCTTCAGTGCCACTCAGATTCCATTACCAGGTGCTGTCCCAACCACTGACAGGACACATGCAGCTACAGCCAGCTCTGGCCATCTCTCCCAGTTCCCAGGTACGAAAGGCACATTGGAGGTAGCTGCCTCCTTTTGGGCGGGGACAGGGCCCCCCAGGTGCTGTGACATACACGGTGTGCCCCAGGAGGGCTTGCAGGAACTCCTGCCCAGCACGACCTGAGCTTATTTTGGGAACAAGCATCCAGCAGTAAAGCTACACCAGTGCCTAGGAGGGTGTGGGCTGACCCCAGAAACTCCCATTTCCCATCCTGCTCACTGCAGCATAGCTCAAGGAGCACGAGAGCCACATGTGCCAGAGCCCAGAGCTGTGGGGACAGGAGCCAGCAGCCAGCAAGGACATGGCCTCTGCTCTGGCTGCGGAGTGGAGGGAAGAGGCTGGTGGTGGGTGTCTGGGGAAGGGAGGCCTTTTCTGCTCTTTTATGGTGTGTGGTAAACGGGGTTCAGAGTCACCCTCCAGAAGCCCCAGCAGCTCCCTGTCCATCTGCTGCAGCTGCTGGGAGCCAGCGAGTTCCTGAAAAGCGGGGAGGCAGCCCTGGCCCCGCGTTTGGCTGAGGCTCGAACCTGCGCCGGTTGCCAGAAGCATCTCCAAAACACAGAGCGGACGGTTCCCGATGGCAGGGGGTCTGGGGCAATGAATAGGGCTCTTTAACTGACTCCAGACCCATTTTTTCCTCCCAAGCCTGACTTAGCAGGTTCACAGGACTGAAAGGGACTGCCTGACTCAGGAAAACCAGTCCGGTAACTGTTGGCAAGCAGGCAAAAGCAGCCTGATCTTAGTGGTCAAACCTTGCAGTTTTGACTAGGGAGAGCATCCCACTCTCCCACACACTGGGAATGTGGAAGAAGACCTTGCTTCTCAGCCAGAAGTTTACCATCAGTGGGGTGAGCCAACAGCTTTTGTTTCTAGTGCAGCTGATGAAATGCCAACATCTCCCAAAATCGAAGCCACCTTAAAAAGGCTTTAACGATGACCAGACCTCAACAGTCTCTGCATTTCAGTACCAAGGTTTGCCTGCTACTGCCTGGGTCACCAACACCAAGAGGGAAACCCCCCAGAGTGATGGAATAAAACAGGCACCTAAGCTGTGCATGCCAGCCAGATTTTCCCGATGTGAGCTCAAACTGAGAGATAAGTGGTTTGGGAGTGGTAAGGGATGCAAACAGTGGCAAAAAAACCCTCCACTTTTTGAGTTTTGAAAACAATCTTCTGACCCAGGAAAGCTGCATTCAGTCAACAGCACTCAGAGTGGGACCACCACAACCACCACATGATTTTTCTCGGTCTCCTCTGCTCCTTCTCCTTGCTGCCCATCAGCAGCTCAACCCCACTTGACAGTCAGCATCAGAGGCCAATGGTGTGCAGAGCAAACCTGCTCCCAACAGCAGCTCACCCAGAGCACAACCTGAGAGCCAATCTGTGCTCTGCTAGCAGATAAAGAGTTACTGCTAGCCACATCTGCTCCAGCTTCCTCCTTCTCACCTACCTTACAATTCGATTACTAAACCTGTTACTCTATGACCCTACTTGAAGTGTGTTTCTACAGCACATGGTGCGAGAGAAAGGTTGGAGCACGCCTGGCAACAGTCACCAAGATGGTATCTCGGGTGTCTGAGGAACAACTGACCTAAATGTTTAAGAGAGGAGGGAAAGGAAACACAAAAAACCAAAACCAAAACCACCCACGAAACACACAACCAAACCCCAAACCAAAACACAAGCAAGACAAAATGTGTTTCAGACCGCGACACTGGTTGGAGCGCTGGACCCGTCAGGGCTTGCCTCTTCCCTTGCCATGCCCCAGCAGGGCTACCGGCACATCTCCGGTTCGGGGTGCCGTGACCCAGGCTGGGCATCGGGATGCCCCCGAGGCGGGGAGCTGGCCTGGGCAGGGCACCTGGGGCAGCTCCTGCCTGCGCGCCCCTGCGGGAGCAGCGGCCCGGGACAGGGCAGACCCCGCCGAGTACTGCCGAGTGACACCGCAAAGTACAACGGAGGGCTCGGCCGCGGTGCCCCGCAGCGTGTCTCGGCTCTCACCCCGCTGCCCGGGCACCGGGGCACGCCCCGGCTTTCACCTCGGAGGCATGTGGGGCGATTCGGCTCCCGCACACGGTACGGCTCCCGGCCTCGGTGCATGCACCCGGCCCCAGCCCCGGTGCGTGTCCCGGCTCGCACCGGCGGTGGGCAGCACCTCACCGGCGGCTCCCACCCACTGTGCACTCCGGCCCCCGCGCAAGTCCCGCTCGCAGCCAGGCCTCACCTTGGGGTCCCCAAAGACAGAGAGCCCCTGTTCCATGCTGCCGCTGCNTGACCCGCGGCCCCGGGTGTCCCGGTAATGCCGCCCCCGGCATGGCACTCCCCTCCGGGCGCCGAGGGCCCGGCGGAGCTGCTCCCGGTCCTTCGGGAGCCCCGGAGGCGAGCCCCGCACAGCAAAACGGCAGGTCAGCTCGCAGAACCGGCGTGCGATCTCCGGCCTGGATCCAGCCCTCGGCCAGCGCAACAATACTTTTTGTAACCTGAAAAGCACTGACTTGTTCCGTTTCGGAACGTGCGTCCCCCACACTTGTCCTGCTCACAGAGCTGCCGCCCGCCGACTCGCCTGCCCTGTCCGGGGGCCATTCAGACCAGTCTTGGCCATCACCTACCTGCTTTCGGCTCCCGCAAACTCATGCCCAGCTTTTCATTTTGCGTTTTGAGTGATTTGCTCGTATTTTACTCTGCTTCTCTGCCCCCTGCCTTTCTCTCACGTAGGTGATGCACATGGCAGCCCACATCACTAAGGGACTTCAGGAGTCCTGCTCCTCCCTGCTGAGTATGGCTCCTGTGCAGAAAGCAGAGCTTGCAGCCTCTCCTGTCTTGAAGTATCCACAAAACTACACCCATTTAGTTCAAGACAAATCTGCAGCAAGGAACCACTCCCCACACTGGGCTTTGAGGAGCATCCCTTCGGTCCTGGCACACCCCTGGGTCAGATGCGAGCCCAGCAGACTGGAAGGTGCTGAGCCAAGCAGGTGATGTTTCCAGAATCACACCAGAGACAGAGACCACAGCTTGGTTCTGCACAACTGGAATTCGCCTGCCCAGGTGAGGCTGTCCCCAGGCCACAGGCCCTTTTTGTGAGGAGCCTTGGGGATGGAAATCTCAGAATCAGTGTAAAATACTCCGGTCACTTGTCCTGGTGAGGGAGCAAAGAAAGCACTCGGGGCTGCAGGCATGAGCACTGCCACAGATGTCTGGAGAAGAGTTTCCTTCTTGCCTTCCCCAGCTGTGCTTACACCAGAGAACACGGTGGAGCTGGCAGCAGAGAATTAGCTACCACACAGCCCTGCTGATGGGGAGGGCTGGGCAATTTTCCAGCCCCATGCTGCCACCCCAGCAAGGTGACATGAAACAGCTCAGGAGAGTAAGTGTCCCTGGAAGTCACAAACTGGTACTAGGCATTGCTCAGTGAATGCAGGACGTGGTATGGGCTCGTTGCTCCATGGGGAAATCTCACCAGCATCCTCTGTCGGTCCTGCCCAGCTTTGCCCTGAGAGCAGTGCTGGACTTCCCTCCCCAGAGCAGGCACCGAGAAGACAGCAGCTCTCCAGCTCAGACCCCATGATCTGCGGCGCACTGCAGCAGAGCACATGGCAAAAGCACAGGGCCTGGCTGGGGAGGAAAGTTCATCAACATCTTCTCATTACCAAGGCCCAGCTTTCAGAGATGCCCTGCTTGCATCCCTAGTGCAGAGACAGAAGCTCGGCAGCCACAGCAGACCACAAAAATCATTCTTTCTAAAGCAGGAACTGGCTGTGAGCTGCCAGCCACAGTGTCAGCACCACTGGGGGCTTTCTGTGGGATGGAGCAGGGACACATCAGGCTCACGGGAAGCCAGCAGGTATTTTCAACATTAAACCCAGGGATTTCTGGAGCCACCAGAAGGTGAGATTTTGAGGGTCCCCAAGCTTTACAAGCACTGAATTTGGGTAAATCCCTCTTAGGAGCACACAGAGGGTATGGAGAGAAAAAAAAAAAAAAAAAAGCTTGAGTGTGCAAATCAGCAGCTGGGTGTGAAGCTATTCCTGGGCACATGGCTCACATAGACCATTTTGTCTCCACAACACAGGCTTTTTCAGCAGCCACTTGAAAAATCTCTCTTTTGCCTGGAGAATGTCCCATAACATAACATATTTGAGGTCACACTTCTAGGTGAAGGCATCTGTAGCATAAATGGTCCTGGGGCAAGCACCTGGTGCTTTCTAATAGCTTTTTGTGGGCACAACCTTGACTGGTGCATTATCTACACCAGGAGGACAGAGGTCACTTACAGCTTTATTTGAGATTAAAGGAAATTACAAGGTTAAAAAATAGCATGTGAGTAATTTTCTATCGAGAGAAGGGTTATTAGCAAAGGTCAGAAAGAAGCAAATGGAGCTGAGAAGGCCCCAGCTGGAAATGGTGCAGTAAGGGGTTTTGATGTGGGTTTTTTTCTGCTTAGCAAGCAAATGTGCACTGCAGACTCAGCTCTTTCCAGGAGTGTCAACAGCAGGGCCATACAGCGCTCGTTGCACACAACTGAGTTGCAGAGCCTTAGAAATAAGGCTTGGGCTGATTTTAATTGACCTGACCCTGATCCACTTTATCCATCTTTACCACTGGCTTAATCAGGTGGCTGCAAGGCCTCTGGTGCTCTCGGTGTCAGACAGATTCTTTCCTCCAGAAAGCTCACATCTCCCCGCAGCCAGAAGGCTGCAGAGCAGCAAGTCTGCTGTTTGCTGGCTGGTGGTGACTTTCTGCCTGAGAAGCCAGAGGGGTGCAGAGAGGACCTCTGGTCCACCCAAACCCTTGCTTGGATATGTGTGTCAGCCCAACTCTCCAGACCCCATTTGCCTTCCCTTTCATTCTGGCCATGCCTTTGAGTCACTGGTAAAGGCAGCTGGCCCTGGGCTATGCTCAGGTGCAGGGAGTGATGCTTGTGCAGTGAAGAAACCAGACCCCTCTGTCCCTGCAGTGTGACAGACGAGCCAGAGCCTCACTGTTAGGCATAGGAAGCAAACAACTCAGGAGGAAAACAGAGTTATGAAGGGGCTCACTCAGTTCACATCACTGCCCTCAACTAGAAGCCTCTCCTGAGCCCTGCAAACTAGGAGACACAGTCCTAGGCATGCAGGCAGGAGGGTGCATACATAGGCAGCTGCAGGAGCACCAGCTCTGCTGCTTCACCAGGGCTGCTAGAGTGTGGGTGAGGGATGCAAGAGTCATCCCAGGCTGCATTACCACATGTGGAAGCCACCACAGGCTAGCAGGGATGGCAAGAGGGACAGGGACACATCTCATACTTTGGGTGACCTGGCCAAGTACAAGGCACCACATGAGGATGCTCTGGGGCCATCCCTGGGGGAAGCAACTGCTCATCTGCACAGCCTGCCCATGGCTCTGGTCTTTGCTGCTGTTTATCTTTTATATTTTTAGGAAAATCTGAGGCAGCAGAGAGGATAAAACTGATCTTGGAAACTATTCCAGTGCTTATTTCCCAGGAGCTATATTTAAATTTGCTCTCTTTCTCTTGACCCCACAGGTTAATACCAGCTGTGTGTCAGGGCTGCTGGCACCTACAAACATCTTTCCAAAAGAAACGTGCTTATACTGGAATGAGAGGGTTTTAAAAAAAAACAAACAAATGGAACACTCGCAAAGACCCAAACTCACAAACAAACAAACCAAATCCAAATGAACAAAAAAGCAAACCACACACACAAAAGACAACAAACCCATCCAAAACCCAAACCCAAAACCCCAAGCAAGCAAAAATCACGCAAGAGAAAGACCCCAACACTTTCCTGTTTTGATTTGGATTTATTTGTTTTTCCACCAGGTACCAAAGAGTGCCACACTACAGTTTGTTCTACGTGGCTAAGGGAGGAAGAAGTATTTAGGCTAATTATTTGCAGCAGTGAGATATTAGAAATGTTGCTATCATGTCTAAACCTGACATGCTGCTGGACTGGTCGCTTTCATGAGAGCAGAGGCTCTCAGTCCAAACATCCATTGCTTCTGCAAAATATTTGCTTTTGAGACAAAGCCTTAACTTATCTCAGCAGTTCCCATTTAGTTTCTGCAACTTCCCCACAGGGCAAGGAAAAATTCTGCTCCAGGGCCATCCACCCCCAGTCCCCAGTGCTGGAGTCACTGGTGGGAACTCATCTGTGACTGCCTCAGTTCTTGCTGGGGATCACAGGACCTTGCGGTCATTGGAAAGACAAAAATTCAGCTGAGGAGCCACCTTGCTCCCCAAAGGGACTTCATTCCCCCTTTGCACTCAAAGGAGCTGGAAGCAGACACAACACCACCCTCCAAAAGAAGCAGCAAGTGGTGCAGCACACCATGATCCCAGGCAAGTTGTCCTCCAGCTGTCCATCAGCAGGAGTGGGTGAGGGACATTCATGCAATTGCAGCCCCAAGAGCAGTCCTGCTGACTCTGCAGAAGGCTGGTGGCTACCTGGGTACATCTCCAAAAGCTGCAGCTGGGCAGAGTTTGCTGTGGGCTCCTGCCTGGTGCTGCTCCCAGGGAAATGACATCTCTCACCCCACTATTTACTTCAAAATAGAAAGACTCATTAATCTCCACAGTGGAAACCCTTCAAGACATACCCTAGGGTGCAGAGGAGACTATCCTCTACACTGGCTGCATTTCTCCCTTTGGGGGCATTTTTGAGCAGCACAGATGTGCACACCTGGGTGACAACCACATGCTCAGCACAGACACCCAGGAACGTGGGCACATCCAGGCATGTAGCTGCTGGCAAAGCCACGTGGGCTGCTGCACACTAGCCACACTGATCCTCTAACTGGATTAGGACTGTAGCATGGGCATCAATTTGCTCCAAGCATCAGGCCCTTCTAATATTGCAGCCTGTTCAAGCATCTCCTGCACCAGAAGGTATGCATGAACGGAGCTATGGGGAAATACAGCTGCTCCAGGGCCCACAGGACATGTGTGTAACACAGCATTGACAGCAAAGAAGAGGCAGAGAAAAGGTGCCAGTGCTCTGGGCTGTGAAGGAGAACCACGGTCTGGAAATGTCCCTGAGGCCCACCCTGGAAGCTGTGGGCTGGACAAGGATAAGTGCCACCTGCTCACACCCAGCTCTTCAGATCCCCTGGTGCCTACAAGTGAGAGGAGCACACAGCCCTCACAGCGTGAGGCAGCTTTCTGGGTGCACCACCCTTCCTTCTGCCCTACCTGCTTTGTCAGCCTGTTTCACAACATGAAAGCCGAGCAAGTGCAAGACAAAGGTGATAACATGGATGTCGTGGAGATGAAGTGCAGACAGCTCCTCCCTTCCTAAGCCCTTGGCCCTCCCTTGCTAAGCCCTTGACACACACCAGTCCCTTCCTGCCCTGGCCCTGATTTTCACAGAGGAAAACTGAGAGGCAAGAGCAGGATAGGAGTCAGACATGCTCCAGTAGGTCCCAGTGGATCCACACACCACACTATGGCAGGCCCCAGCTCCAGACCCCACCAGTAAGGAGGTGAGGACACTTTCCTCTGTTATATTTGTTCTTTAAATAACCACATCCTCAGCAAGGCACTGGGTGTAACGGGGATGGGGCTCAGCACTGATGCTCTGATGCCCTAAGCAAAGCCTCTCTGCAAGACTCAGAGGAGCCAAAGGGCAAGGCAGGGCAGAGCCAAGTACACCATTCTGCAGGGGGAGGAAGCACCGTGTGAGAGCAGAGAGGACTGGGTCCTCCTCACTTGGCTGCTGTCGTAGTCCTCCCTGTAGACACTGTGCACCCAGCAGAGTTCAATGTGCTTCTGGTGAGAGGCTTTAGCACCATGCCCAAAGGCACAGCTCATCTGCAGATCCAAACCTGCACAGAGGCAGCAGCACAGGGTCCAAACTGGGGCTGGATCATGATCCCAGTGACCCTCTAGACCTGTGTGACTTCTCCTGCAGAGCTGGACTAGCTCTGGGCCTGGCTCAGGGCATCTGGAGTTCATGGCACTAGGACCTGACAGGGCGGAGTAGAGCTAAGCTCCAAGCCTCTCCAGAGTGACCCACACACACACTCCTTCCTGCAGCTCTTCTCTCGAGGACATTCCCCGTGAGTCAGGCTGCCCTGCTCCAGCCGAGAGGGTCACAGAGCAGGGCAGACACAGCTCCCAAGGCTCAGCATGAGCCCAGGTGTGGCTGCTGAAGGTGTCTCTACTCGAACCCACTCTTCAAAGGAGGACCAGGAGACACTGAGGCTGGCTCCTCTGGGTTTCTCTCTGCAAAGCAGGACCTGGGGAGCCAAAGCTGGTGCAGTTTCACTTGTATGGAAAGCTCTGCAGCCACCAAACAGTGCTTCTGCCCCAGCTCTTCCTCCTGTCATCCAGGGCTGTCAGGAGCAGATTTCCATCCTCACAGGCCACTCCAGCTGGTGTCACATCCTATACCCATGGCCAAGTGCTGTCTAAAAGCTGCATGATCACGGCACTGGGGCAGAGTAATGAAGATCCCAGAGAAACCCTCTGGTCAGGTTGCTGTATGCACACCTGGCAGCTGGGACCAGCAGGAACAAGCTTCTCCAGCCCCAGAGGAGACTCTGCTTGCCTGGGCTTTAGCTGCAGGTGTTGCAGTGGGGACCGGGCTGCCTTCCAGCCCCCAGCATAAGCAGGTAACTAGATTACAAGTGCTTGACCAGACACTGCCACCCGGGACAATAAAGGACAGGGAGGAACTGAGGACAACCTTTTTCACAGTGGCTGTGGTACTGCAGGTCAGCCCCATCCACCTCATCTTCAACAGCGAAAAGAGAAAGAAAGGGAGGAGAAAGCTTCTGCCAAATCTGACCTTGGAGAGACTCTGCCAGGATCTGAGCAGCAGCGAATCATAGAATCATAGAATGGTAAGGTTGGAAGGGACCTCAAGGATCAGCTAGTTCCAAATCCCTGCCATAGGCAGGGACACCTCCCACTAGCACAGGTCACTCAAGGCCTCCTCCAACCTGGCCTTGAACACCTCCAGGGAGGGAGCAGCCACAACCTCCCTGGGCAACCTGTGCCAGTGTCTCACCACCCTCACTGTAAAGAACTTCCTCCTAACATTCAGTTTCAATCTCCCCTCTGACAGTTCAAACCCATTCCCCTAGTCCTGTCATTACAAGACCTTGTCAATAGTCCCTCCCCAACCTTCCTGTAGCCCCCTTCAGATACTGGAAGGCTACTATAAAGTCTCCTTGAAGCCTTCTCTTCTCCAGGCTGCAGAGCCCCAACTCTCTCAGCCTGTCCTCACAGCAGAGCTGCTGCAGCCC
>VWYK01048874.1:327598-359712 GCA_013399775.1 Semnornis frantzii
AGACTGACTGCTCTGTAGTTCCCAGGGTCATCCTTTTTTCCCTTCTTGAAGATGGGTGTTGTGTTTGCCCTTCTCCAGTCAGCAGGAACTTCACCACTCTGCCATCACCTTTCAAATATGATGCACAGTGGTTTGGCAACTTCATCTGCCAGCTCCCTCAGGCCCCGTGGGTGGATCTGGTCAGGCCCCATGGACTTGTGCACATCCAGATTCCTTAGGAGCTCATGAACAAGATCTTCTACTGTAGTAGGCAGATCTGCCTGCTCCCAGTCCTTACTTTTACCCTCTGGAACTTGGACATTGTGCTTGGAGCCCTTGCTGTTGAAGACTGAGGCAAAGAAGCCATTGAGCACCTCAGCCTTGTCCATATCCTTTGTCAGCAGCTCTCCATTTCTCTTCTGTAAGGCTCCCACATTCTCCCTAGTCCTCCTTTTCTCATTGATATACCTGAAGAAATTCTTCTTGTTCCCTTTAATGTCCCTGGCCAGATTCAATTCCAGCCCTGCCTTAGCTTTCCTGGCCTGAGCTCTGTCTGCACCAACTGTATCTTTGTACTCATTCCATGTCCCCTGTCCTTGCTTCCGCTCTCTTTAAGCTTTCTTCTTGCAGGAGAACAGCAGGAAAACATTGCCCCCGTCAGACTCTTCCCAATATCACAGCCTGGCTCGCAGCAGGACAGCCACAACCTCCCATCACAACCTCTGATGCTGGACTATGCCAGGCTGTAGTGAAGCAGTGCCAGAGTTGAAGGTCTCAGGACCAGGGCTGGAGAGTCTTCTTGTCCCATAGCTTCGTCTCCATTCCAGTCCAGGCCAAACATCTCAATCTGAGCCCAAAGCCCAGTGCTGGACCAGCAAGAGAAGCAGCACAGACCCAGGGTTGTCAGGCAGGTCCAGCCTAGATCACAGATTATAAGACATTGTCAAAGCAATGCCAAGCCAGGAAGTCAGCCTGCTCCTCAGGGCTAGGGCTGGGTTCAGCAGCACCAGGCAGGTCCACAAGGACGAGGCAGGATTGATGCCTCATCAGCCAAAAAGGTGATTAGCAGGTTGACATCAAGACCAAAGTTCCCAGGGTCAGGCACTGCTGTGAATGCACTGGAGCCCAGCTGGAGAAGAACCTGAAGCCTTGGGCTGTGCAAACAGGGCCCCTGGGCCCATGAATGTGGGGCCAGATG
The DNA here is from genome assembly GCA_013399775.1 of Semnornis frantzii. Classification (NCBI taxonomy): domain Eukaryota; kingdom Metazoa; phylum Chordata; class Aves; order Piciformes; family Ramphastidae; genus Semnornis; species Semnornis frantzii. The sequence continues at coordinate 328,776 of VWYK01048874.1, forward strand.
AGCTGGTCAGGACCAGTAAAGGCCATTAGTGCTCTCAGGGCTCTGACATTTGCAATGGCATATCCTGCAAAGCAAAGCTGGGGCATCATCCCCATTGCTCTGCCACCCTGATGCAGGGCACAACAAGACCCGTGGAGCCCTCAGACCTGGCAGACAGCAGGAATGATGTTGCTGCTCGGCTCTTCCTGCAGGTAGATCTGTGTGATGCAGGAGCAATCCTGAAGTGTGCATTTAGGATCTGCAGAGCAGAGCAGTAATGTAAGTTGTCTCCCCAGTCCCGGCTCAAGGTTGCCATCCCAGGATGCCCAGATCACCCACTCTGCAGTGCCAGCTAGGGCCTGGCTGATCCCAAACTGAGAGTCACAGCACTTGCAGGTGGTTCTGGTCCCCAGAAATGTTCCCTCAAACTCATCTTGCAGACCAACAACAGCAATATGAAGGTGTAGAACTATTGCACTTGCCATTGAAAGAAATAGAAGGGAGGGAGGGAAAGGCAGGCCAGAGGGAGGAGAAGCAGAGCAGCCAGATTCCCCTACCCAGCTCCCAGTGCCAGCTCCCAGCAGAGGTGATGGAGCACACAGGAGGAGCTGCCTATCCATGTCCCAAAGAAAGGTTCTGGCGTGTCCCTGGGCAAACTTCACTGTCTTGAGCTGGAAACTTTGTGAGACACTTGATCAAATCCAGGGCCTGGACCCAATGAGTCTTCTATAGGATTTTGTGGAGCTCTTCTTTTTGTTTGCTTCTTGGCTTTGAGAACTGCAGCAGAAATTGAAAACAGACTGTGGGGAAGAAAAGAGCCTCAGCTTTTAGACAGCTGTCTCTGGCGAGGCTGCCTTTGGTTCCAGCCATTCCCCAGGCATGATGCAAGTCTGGCTATAGAAAATTTTTCCCCAGTGGCAGCCGCTTAGCAGCGAAGGGTGAAAGTCCAGGAATGGTGCCGAGCAGAGGACCGACAGGCTCTGCCTGCAGCCAGCTGGGCGTGCCCGCAGCTCCCGCACCCGCGGGCACTGTGTCACAGCAAACCATGTGGGCACCTGGCCAACGGGCTTCGGATGGCACCCAGGGGTGCAGAGCAGAGCTGCTGGGGTGCAGGACAGGGGGTGCTGGGGTACAGTGCAGGAAATGCTGGACTGCAGGACAGGGGGTGCTGGGGTACAGTGCAGGAAATGCTGGACTGCAGGACAGAGGGTGCTAGGGTACAGTGCAGGAGATGATGGACTGCAGGACAGGGGTGCTGGGGTATAGTGCAGGACATGCCGGAGGACAGTCGAGGAGTCCAGGGCAGGGATGCCAAAGGGGCATGCGAGTCTGGGTGTGCAACCCAGAGCGCGAGCAGAGCGGCCACGAGAGGGAGGCAGAGCCCTGTGCTGCGGGGCTGCTGCGGGGCTGGGGCTGCTGCGGGGCCGGGGCTGCTGCGGGGCCGGGGCTGCGGAACCATCGCTGCCTGCCCCGCCCTAGAGCGCAGCTCCAGCCCCACTGGTTCAGTGGCGTTGCGGGACTGTGGGCCCCGACAGAGCAGTAGAGAACCTGCTCTGCGAGACGTCAGCCGGCTCCGGTGGTGCCCGAGTGAGGCCGCTGCCCGCCACCCGGGACCTTCGGTTCGCCTGCTGGCCAGGTTGGGGAAGAGAGGATGAGCATCTGCGCACACGAATCACGGCTCAAGCCCTTACGAAGAGCTATTTCCTCCTCTCGTGTCAGCTCGAGTGCCAAGGCTGTGTCCCACTCCCCACTCGCACCAAAAACATCGGTTGTGAGTGGTACACCCTGCAGGTTAGCAGGACCGAGTAGAGGGGAAAGCCTGCAAAGTCCCTGTAGCTCAGCTGCCGTCTGTAACTCGGAGCAGTCCTCTCACTGTGCCTTCCAGCAGGTGGGGAGGAGCTTGCAGGGGTGACCTGTCAGTGCCTATGGCTGTATGTCCATCCTGCATCAGTGCTTCTAGTTTGGTCCCATGATAGTTGATTAGCACCAGGTGGGGTCACGACCCCATTCCCATCAAGGGTTTGGTGCCTGCATGGGCCCAAAAATCATGGTTAGTGAGCCTCTGATGAAACCCCACCAGCAGCAGTGGCTTGTTAGCAGATGGCACGATCCACCAGCCTGAGACAATGTCACACCCTGCAAACATACCTATCAGGGAAGAGGCAGCTGAAGTGCTGCAGCAGAGGTGTGTTGGCTACCAGAGCCAGGAAAGAAACTAGAGAAGAGAGGAGATTTAGGGAAGCTCCCTGTGGAGATGCTTTCAGAATCCAATCATGCCAGGCTGCAGTGTGGGCTTTGCAGTGGCACACAGAACAGGCTCTATGATACAGATGTGGCCTAGGCAGTGACTCGTGACAGCTCAGTGACATTTTAAACAGCAAATTGCCAGCTAACCTAAGACTTTTGAAAGAAAGCTTGAAGTCAGCTCAGTGAATTACCACCCTATGGAAAGCCAAAATCAGCCTTTGGAGGAATGCTGCCCAGAGGGTGGCACAGTGGAGCTGGCTCCTGGCACTGACATCATGTCCTACATGCTCTGCCGGTTCAGTGCCTGGCCAGAACTTGTCTGCCTTGTGGCTTTCCAAGAAGACTGAGAGCCCAGAGCTGCCTGCTCTATTTACTCCCTTGAGAAGGGAAGAGGGAGGACAGAGGAATGCCAATGGGGCCGGGGGACTTGCTCATCCTGCCTGCACCTGCTGTCAGCACTGCCCGGGCGGCCTCACTGCAGAGCATCTCTGTGCCCTGCACTCGCCTGCCTCCCACCCTCTGCCAACACCCAGTCTTCCGGGCACCCAGCACTGAGCCTGTGGTAAACCAGGCAGCAGTCTCCACCCAAGACATGTCCACTCTCTGCTCCTCTGAGGAGGAGGCCTTGCATCCAGCAGCTGCGGTGGGCACGGCTGCGCTGCCCTGGGCTGCCCCGAATGAGAGACATGCTGCTGGCCAGAGACTCTCTTCCTGACCAGTTTGCTGCACTCCACGTTTTTTCTTTTCCCCATGCAGGGCAGGTAGCTGACTCCTGCATCCTCATTCCTCAAGCTCTGGGTGCCTTGGTCTGGCTTAATGCCACCAAAATGCATTTGAATCCACCAGAGGCTTCAGTGATGGAGCTGCTGAGGGTGGCCATTGCTCTCTAATAGCTAGTAAGAGATGGGCAGCAAACTTCTGCCAGTGCACTGAATGGAGACTGGAAGGGAGCCTGGGAACAAGCACACGCAGAGTAATGGAGGGATGAGATTCTGCCTAGCCACAAGCATCTGGAGAAACATCTCAAGTGAGAGAAATGGGCATGGGAGGATTTCCTCCAGGGTTCCTGTGACAGCACACTCACAAATCCAGCCCAGACGCAAACATGGCTCTGACAGCCACAAGAGGAAGACTTTTGTGACAAGCAGCAATGCTGCTCAGAGCTGACTTGCTGCACTGAGACACTTAGGAAAGTTTGGAGAGTGACCAGAGTCAGGACCTGGAGTGCAGGAGGGTGGCCACAATCCCAGAGACACCCAAAAAGTGGCCAGGGCTACAGTAGTAGGGTGAACAGATGGTCCCACTGCAGTGTAGACCCTGGGGGGACAGTTGCCTGAGACAGGAAGCTCACAGCCTCAGGTTCCCTGCACTGCATGGGAGGGCTTGGCCAAACCCATCTGGCTTAGTTTTGCACACTGCTGAGATCTTTTCTTTGTGGGTTTATTTTCACACAGATTCCCAGAACGCAGAGACAGGCAAGCAAAGTGAGAGCTGAAAGCAAACAGGAAAAAGGCAGGTTCCCTGGACTGCTATTTTTAACACTGCAAACATTACTGTCATTATATTTAGGGGGGGGAAAAAATCAGAGCATTTCCTGCCACCCCTTTCGATACCTTCTGCTATTTCCTTGCAGATGTTTTCAGGGGCCTGGGCCCAGAAGGAGGAGATGCAAGGTTGGGCTTTCACCACACAGAGCCACCCAGGGAGGGGAAGGTTGTAGGAGAGGAAAGGTGGTCTGAAGCAGGTGCCCTGTGTGGGGACAGAGAACCAGGTTGTGGATAATGCACCCAGGTCCAGGCAGAGGGTGCACATCACTGAAGAGCCTTCAAGGTGCCTGTCTATGAGTCGTAGCTCCTTGGGTGCCATCAAAGGTGGCATAAGAGTGAGTGTAATGTCACAGCACAGGTTTAGGGAGAGAAGTGCAGCAGTCAAGGCTTGAGGCACGTTAGGCTGAGCAGAGCATCCCTGGGCCAAACTGCTGGACAAGGGGCTGGCTGGTCTGCCACAGAGCTTGCACCACTGGTGTCCTCTCATGTCCAGCACCACCTCTGTGATGGGGATCATCCATGAGATTGGTGACAGCAGCAGAAGCAAGCTGACATCCCAAAGCCAGGGTGGTTGATGTCCCCTGGAGTCACAGCCTCTGTACTTGTCACTTCTCTGCTGTGACAGCCTGATGGAGGTGTTCTGAGCTACTTCTGGCTGCTGTGCATGGTCTCTGTGGCACGTTTCTGACATGATCTCCTGCCACCCCTCTACTCCCACAGCTGTCAGCTCACTGCCACACTCTTGGGGGCTGCATTTGGCAAAGTGGTTGTGTGGACTCCTCACAGAAACCACCCAGAGCATGTTCTGGGTGTCAGACCAGCAGAGTGGCTTTGTCTGCACAGGAGGCAGACCACATCTCAGCAGGACTGGAGGACAGGGCTGTGAATGTGGGCAGCTTCTGGCGGTGGTGAACGCAGCCAGTCCATGGGGAAACAGAGCTTGTGGCCCTAACCATGCTGTGCAAGATGTGGTTTCCAGCAAAACCACAGCACAGGGACACCAGAATTTCTCCATATGGCCTGGGGAGCTCGAGGAAGGAGGTGGAGATAATGTGAGAGAAGAGCCATGAGCAGCAAGCACAGCAGCCAAAAGCACCTCAGAACATCCCCCCCAGCCTAGACCATTACCAAGGGCTGGAGAGCATCCTGGCTGCTGCCCATGCACCCATGGCTCTCCACGCTGCTTTGGCAGTACCCATGGGAGATGTCCTTCACTAGGCTTAGCCAAAGCAGAAGTCTGCCCTAGCCACAGTGCCAGGGCTTCTGGGCTGCATTTCCCTTCCTGGAGTCTGGTGCCTGTGAGGAGTTGCTTTGTGAGATGCTCTGGCTGACTGCAAATCAGAGAGGGAAGCCTTGCCAGGAGCAGCTCCAGGGACAAGCTGAGCTACGGTCAGGCTGCCACTGCCATCCCTGGGCAACCACACACAAACAGCCCCACTGCTGGGGCACTCCCTCTCTATGTTTCCCTCTCCAAAGCTCTGCAGCAGGTGGAAATTCAACCACAAAGCATTTTGATTTGAAGACTACTTGAGGATACCCTGCAATTCCCAGTACAGCCCAGCTTGTCCTGCCGGAGGGCAGGAGGCAATCCTGCTGCAGCTCTACCATGAGTTGCTGGACTTCGTCCCAGGGTGCAGGCAACAGCCGTGGGTGGGAGTCTTGCTCGGTGACCCTCGACAGGAGCTCTTGTAATCTTCACCTCGGGCTGCAGGGGTCTGGGCGGAGCTCAGGGCACTGGCAGCTTTCACAACACCGTCCTGCCTGCCGGCCCAGGGTGGCTGCAGATGGCCGCGGGGGGGTCTGCAGCCAGCTCAGCGGGGCAGGAATATTCTGTGATGCTCGGCAGGCTCCTTTCACTCAGGATTGTCCGAGCCCCCAAGGGGAGCTCACCAGCAGCCCCTTGGAGGAGCCGTCCCCGATGGTGTGGTTGGAGCCAGGGAGGAGTCAGTCTCTGTGCTGGAAACAAAACTGGACCAATTATCCAAGTGGAAAAGGCTCCATGGTGAAAGCCCAGGAGGAACAGAGGCTAATCCAGAACCTGACACAGCCAAGTGAGTCACGAGGCATGGGCTGCCTATTTTTTTTTTAGTTAGAAAAGGAGAAACTTCTAGAAGAGTCTCCTCTCCCATGGCCAGGAGAGCTGCAAGGGCAGAGCCCCCTTACAGTCGGGAAGCCAATGGACACCCATTAAAATAAGAATCCAGGAGTTTTCCTGCAGCTGCTACTCAAACATCTCTTGGGAGTGGGGTGGCTGCAACTCACAGCCTCGTCCTACCAGGTACAGGCAGGGCTGTCACCACACGAGTTAGAGACATCACCTTCTTTGGTGGGCAGAGCAGCTCATGTGGGAAAATGAAGCACTTCCCACTCCATCTCCTCCTGCCCCACAGTGCCAGGGCACAGGGAGCTCCCAGCCAGGGGCTCTGCTCATCTTCTGCTGTTCCTGCCTCTCTGCAGCTGTGTTTCTGGGGATGCACTCCTGAGTGGTGGGAGACTTTCACCATGAGGTTTCCCACTCTCTCTGGGGCACAAGGGCTGTGAGAGTCTCATTTTTGTCCCACTTTATGGGAGACCTTTGTGGCCCAGGACACCAAGCCTCAGCCTCTGCTTGCTTTCTCAGGAGGAAATTCCTGCGATCTCCAGCTGGCCACAGGCACCAGCTTTGCAGGGACTTGCTGCAGGGGATCTCACAAGCTGTGCTTCCTCCTCTCTGCTTTTGTGGGTGCAGTTCTCCAGGACCTTCCCATGCTCCTGAGGAGAAAACACCTCCCCCACATAGATTGACACCAGGTTTGACACAGCTTGGGATCAACCAGCATAAAGTCTGAGGCGAGATCCCCTCCAGCTCTGTCCCTGTGGTCCTGTAGGTGTCCAGTCCCCTTCCAGTGCCTATGCAGACCTCCTGTCCAGGCTGTGGTGGGTGGCAACTTGAGAAAACCTCCCCACACTGTGGGCACCAGCACAAGCCAGCAGGGTTGTGATGGGGCAGTGTCAGCACTTGTTCTGAGACCAAAGCTCAGAGGAAGCTCAGCCAAGCACCTCTGTTGCTTTCAATTAACCCTGGGACATGCATGAGGCAGCCACCTCCTATTTCCTTCATGGGGGCTTCTTGTTTCATGGCCACCAGTTTGCAATTAGGAAGCCACTGCCCCCCTCAGTTGCCACAACACCAGGTCACCCTGCCCGCAGGCAGCCTGGCAGCAGGGCGAGTGTGCACCCAGCCAAGCACCTTGTACCAATCATCCTGCAGAGCTCACATTCTTGGGCAGTTTATGAGCATTTTGGCTCCTCATATTGATCAGGGTTGGAGCCACAGTAATTATATTCATCAAAAATTATTTCCCCTGATTTGGAGTCATATTTGAGCTGGTGCCCTGCTCCTCTGCTCACCCCTCGCCCCCAGCAGCTCTCTCTGCATTCTGGCACAGCCTTCCCAGGCAGCATCTCTGCTTTCTGAACCACAGTGAGACCCAGAGGTTTGCTTTTCTCCACTGGCTCCCACACACTCCCCAAAGGTTTCAGCTGCATCTTTATTGACTTGGTTGGGGCTGTGGACAAGAGGAGGTGGTTTATGTGAAGTGAGTGCTTGAGAGATGTCTCTGGATGTCTCTGGCATCAGGAAGAGGAAGAGGGGAGGGCTGGGTGCCTGAGACCCCTCTGTCCACGGAGGCACCACTGGCCTCAGCCTTTCTTGTCTTGCTTGGGAGCTGGAGAGCAAACCCAGCCCTCGCTTTATTTCCTGGGCTGAAGGCAGGAAGTGACATTCACTGAAGACTTTGTCATGAGCCCCGGGGAGTAGCAGCAGGTCCTCTTGCCAACTGGTTTTGGCTAGCAACCAGTCAGTTGGGTTTAAGTGCTAGCTGTAAACAAACTGCTGGTGCAAGACAGATGAAGTGGAGCTCTTCTGCCCTCCCCAGAGCAGCCAACCACACTGAGCCCTGCCAACGTGCCCCATGTCTAAGACAAAGGCCCCTTCCCTGTGTGACCCAGACTTCTGACCACCAAGGGTGCTAACAAGTGCCTGCTGCACATGGTCTTTGGGAAGGCCTCAGCAACAACCAGGAGTCTGTAAGGAAGCTGTGGAGAGCACCCAGTGCGGAGATGGCAGCTGAGGAGGGTTATCTTTGCCCTAGGTCACTGTGCTGTTCCCACACCATCGCCCTCCCCTCCCTGCACACAGTTGCAGCAGAGCCCTGAGCTGATCCTGCTGATGGGAAGTCAAGGCCAGCCCTGGGCAGGTGAAGGGCTGTGGCATTTGACCTGTGTCACCCAAACCTCTTCCAGATACAGGCATAACACCAGCTGCTGCATGGGTGCAGCACTTCCATCATCGAAGCTCTTCCCAGAGGGCTGGAAGGAAACACAGACATCACCTAAGCTCTTTTCTAAAGCAGGTCTGGCTGCAGACAAGGTGAGTTGGGCCAGACCTAAAAGCCTCACTGCCTGTCCCTTAGCGAATGCCTCAATTTGCAGCCTATGGGATGCTGTGAGGGATATGGCAGCCACTTGAGAACACACAGCACCCCTCAGCAAGACAGGAACTGGAAGGAAAACACTGTCTGCTTTAGCCTGAAACCACAAGAAAAACAGTCAAACAGAATGAGCAATGTGATCAGGAGACCTCAGTTCGCCATGCAGCTCCATGGAAAATACCAGGGGCCTGTCAGTAACCACAGAAGGCCAGGATCTGGGTGTTGTATCTTGTCTGAAAGACAAAACTTCCAACGAGACCTTTTTTGAAAAAGTTCCTGTTTAGTGGTGTTCAATACAAAAAATAAACTCCCAGGGGTTCACAATGTTTGATGGGAGATGGTTTCTGGCACTGTTTTCCACATACGAATGGCAAGACTCAGCTGGCCGGAGTTTCCAGGCTTTGATTTACAAAAGCCTCATTCTTTGGGTTATCAGAATGTTTAATTTAGGGGGACAGTTATGGATTGCTCTTGTTTGGACTGCAGGAAAAAAGTAATCCCACAGTTACTGCTCAGAGTCTGCCATCCTTTAAGGAAAGCATGGCCCTCTCACAGCAGCTGCTCCAGGGCTGTGCTGTGCTGGTGAGAAGCCCTTCAGCCTGAGTGGTGAGATCTTGCCCCAGCTCAGGCTCAGCAAGCCCTTCCCTGGTTGTGATAGTCCATCTGCTCTCCGTGAAATCGCTCAGCTCCTTCCTCTTGGCAGTGTCAGGTTTTGAGACCTGGACCAGCACCGAGTCCCATTTGTCAGTTCTTCTTTCTAATTAATCCTACTTAAAAATGCCTGGGAAATGGTGAAGGATCAGCTTCCCTATCCACAAGACCCTTTGGCCTTTGGGGAGGACAGTGCCTGGCTGCTGCCCACTCCCTTGCTGGCCTTGCCATGGTGGTTGGGACCTTGGAGGGAGCAGGTGGTCCCAGATGCAGCCCAGGATTTCTGGTGCAGTTGCCTGGCCATCAGAACCTGGACACCAGCCCTAAATTCTTTTCTGGCAAGTCACTTGGACAGGCAGCAATGCTAAATACTTTCAGTCTTTCCTAGCCCAGGTCTGGGGTGGAAGCAGTGACCTCAAAAGATTTCCTGGCCCACCCCTCGGGATGGTCAGTCCTCCCAGCCTGGCTCCACTGCCCAATTGAGATGTGACAACCAGAGGGAATAGAAAGGACCAGACAGGCGTGGCAGTGCCCATCACCACCTCCTCAGCTCTTGCTATTTAAAACTGGAGCCAGATTCATTCTGGTAGAGAACAGCTTTCCCATCCTGCCAAAAATGAAGGTATTTCAAAGTTTCCCAAAGCTGGGGTGTTTCCAGAAGTCTCATGAAAAACAGCCAGCAGCCACTCCAAAATGTCCAACAGCTGAGGGAGACCTGAGACATCTTCTTTTTGGATCAGGGCTCTTGGCTTTTCCAGGCTTTGTATCATCTGTCCAGCTTTCCCACAAGCACTGCCCACCCTCCACAGTCTGCCTTGATCCCCTGCAGCAAGGACGTGAGCCAGAAGTACCCAGAAGCAAAGGAGACGTCTGCCCCACCAAGGTCTGGAGCTGGGCTCTCCCTAAACCCATGAATCCACTGCTGACGTGAAGAGGAACAGACCCAGCAAGGACACAGGACAGCCTGGGTCGTTCCCCGGCAGAAAGGGACATCCAGACCCGGGTCTGATTTCAGCCAGCGCTGGGCCAATGCTCAACACGGCACGAAGAAGGGGGAAGGGGCAGAGGGAGAACATGGTCGACAGCCGCCACAGACAGATGTAATTTCAGTTGAGCAGAGTGCAGAAGGGAGAGCTTTGCAGTGGTATTCAGTGTGGCACAGAGAGGAGAACAGCTGCCTGCCTGCCTGCCTGCCTGCCTGCCGTGGGGACTGACAGGCAGAATTCCTTCATCCCTATAGAAACGGCAAAGCCTGCCAGTGGCTAACTCAAAGGAGATGTCTCCACATCCCTGTATCAACTATTTTCTTGCACAACTGACCACACACACCCCACCCCCCCAAAAAAACACCCTGAGAGTAACAGCATGGGAAACGCAGAGCACAGTGGGCAGGCTCCCACCAGCCGCAACCCAGTCTGTGCCCCGGAGCTCCTTCGGGGTGCGAGCTTTGGAGAGCAGGGGCTGTAAGGGAGCACTTCCGAAGTGAGCTGCTAATGTGCTGCTCTCCTGCGGCATCACAGCCCCAAACCTGTGCAGGGACTATGCGGCTCTGCTGGGCTCTGCCTGCAGCCTCTGCACCGCCACCACCTGGCACCCGGAGAGCCCGGAGGAGCAAGCTCAAGCCTTTGACAACCACGGAAAAGCCTCCTCAGGAAGGTAGAGTCTAGGTGGAACTTATGGGCACTCCTCCATCTACCTCCTTTAGGCACCTGTAAACCCAGCAAGATACCACTAGAGACTGACAATGAGGGCAACTAGTTGGGTGTGTGATGGTGGATTTGGCCCCTGTCTGGCTGACTGAGCTGTTCTGGCTTCCTGGTGCTGCCACACCATCATAGTGCTAACACTTTGCTGCAGTGAAATCTCAGTGACATCAGGTATGACCCCCACAGCAGTGTTGTTCTTTGTCCCAAGCTAAGGGAGAGGGCAAAGAAGAGGCTCTTGACACAAAGAGCTGAATCTGTACCCAGGAGAGGGCAGATGTCAGGGGGGTAGTCACCAGTGGGTGGTCCTGAGCCCAGGCCTCCTCAGGAGTACTCCACTACCCCTGCAAGGCCTCATCCCTGAGGCTATTGGCCACTCCCCAGGCTACTCCAGGAGGGCAATGAGAGGGTTTTATTTCCCTTAGCACCACTGTCACCTGATTTCCAACTGGGAAATGAAGCTGTGCCCATTTATCAGGAGTCCCTAATAAACACAAGCCTGAAATGTTTACCTGAACTCCCTGTCCCCCATAGCTTGGCTGACTCAGTGTTTTGGTTTCTCTAGAGCTGTCACTCTAGAGGGACCACAGTCACATCTGGAACATGTGGGTGAGATGCAGCACCCAAAACAGGGTGGCTGGTGGGAAAGCACTGGCTCTGGGGAGCAGAGGAGAGAGCAGCAGCACAAGATGTGTCTCCAGCCTTCAATATTGAACCTTTTGGCTCGTGAGGACCAGTTGGTAGGGCCTGAGTCCCTCTACCAGCAAGGATGGAGCAATGCATGATCCTCACACCTCCCCTGACATGGGTAGGACTGCCAATGCAGATCTCTGGATCTACAAGCAGGCTGTGGGTGATGCAGGGAGCTGGGGCTCCAGTGCAAGAGGTGGGGACTCCAGCACTGGGACGAGTGACAGCAGCCTTTGGAAAGGCTTGTGGCCTGGCATTGACACAAGCTGCCATGACCTCATTAGCAGACTGATTGCAGCTAACAAAGCAAAACCAAAGCAGAGAACTGGGGTAGTAATGGAAGAGCTCTGACTACACTCTCCTCCCTGCTGAGTTCTTCCTTCTCTTTTCCATGCCCTGGCTTCTGGGCTGTGGCAAGCAGTGGAGTTGAATGGAGCTGAAGGTGCAGGAAAGGTATAGGGAGATCTTCAGAGCATCCCATATCTGTGTGTGAGACTCAAGCCTTTCCCGTGAGCTCTGAACTCACAAATTCCTCTTCTTACATATTTTGATGGGATCTAGGGATGAGAATGTGGAGAAGGGATTCAGCTTCCTGAAGACCTTGAGATGTTTAATTTTTTTCTTTGCAAAGAGTCAGCCTAGAATACCCATTGCAAGGCTGCGAGGAAAGCTTGCAAAGGGTAGTAAAGAGCAGTAAAGTGTTGGAAGGCAAATTCTGAGCATCCGCATGTCTTCCCTAAAAGTGGACTTTAAATTCTTGTGATTGCTTAAGATGGTCATAATTTTTAAGGAGCTGATTTGGGGGTTATGTGGTCTGAATTCAGCAGTGCTTCTGCAAGAGCCAGAATGCAGTCTGCTCTGCAGCACATCCCTGGGGCAATGCAACACGATGTGCATCCAAGCCTTGGCCTCAGCAGCCTATCTGGGCAGCCATGGCCCCAGGTAGAATGGGAATGCTGTAGCAGCACCACCACAGCAAATTCCTTTCCTGCTCTTGTTGTGACAGAGGATATGAGAGGGAGGCACACCTGGGCTGTCTGGAGAGCTTGTCTGGCAAACTGATGCATCTCAAGTTGCTGGCAATCAAAAGCAAGCCACATGCTGTCCCCAGCAATGGATGGACAGGATCTTGCCCTTGACATAAGGGCTCTGTACAGCTGGCCCCTCTCCCACAGCCTGCTACGCATCAGGTTTGGCTTAAAATATAGGGACAGATCCCCTGGTCCTGCTCAGTGCCTCAGAGCCCTGCCAAACTCTCTAAAACCCAGCAGAAAATGGGCTCGTGTCTGGGCAAAACTTGATCAGGGGTATAGACCCTCCTTACCAGTTGTAGCTAGCAGCAGGCAGTAGGTTCAGCCCACCAGGCTGGCTCCCTAGCCCCTCTCTCAGGGGAGCAGCCCTTCCCTTCACTCACCCTCTCGTTGGACAGCACATTCTCACCTTGAGCAGAGTGGAAATGGCAGCTGGAATGTGGGCTGGCAAAGAAAAGAAAGGAAAGAAAATCTTGAGGCTTGTCCAAATCTACTCATGTTTATATTGGAGCCTGTGAGTGACATCAGAGCAGAGAGAGTATAAACACCAGCAGGACCTGCTCGGGGTTTTAAAACCTGCGCACACGCCACTGCCTCCCAACTGCCCGGGGGCAGCAGCTGAAGCGACGAGAGCAGCATGAGGCTCCAGCTGGAGAAGCGGCTCCTCTTCCTCTCTCTTCTCTGTGTTTTCTGCAAGGTAAGAGAAATGCTGCCCCTGGGGTGGCTTTAGCCTCGCTCAGGAGAGGTCCTGGCTCTTGCAAAGTCTGGAGCAGAGAGGGCTGGAGTGTTAGGAGCCCGGCTGCTAGCGGTGGCTGTCATGGGGGCAGAGCTATACTTGGGAGAGAGGTTTGCAACTAAGCAGCAAGGTCTTTATCTCCTTGGGCCAAAGGCATCCGTGTCACGATTCCACGGAGCAGGCAGGAATGACAGTGACACGCTCTGCCCGCTCACCCTGTCCCTGCGGGCAAGCAGCAGCCCGGCGGTAGCGGCTCCTGCAGGCTCCCTGGTCCCTGCCTAGGCTCCCGAGGCAGGCGTCCAAGCAGCGAGCACCAGCCCCGGCGTTACTCAGCTCTCCCTCTTCCCGGGACGCTTGTATAAACCCAATACTTCCAGCAGGATCTGGGGGCTTGTACTGGTTGCTTTTTTTTCTCTCCTGGACTCCGTGTGAAAGTAGCTGCCTGTGCAGAGAGCAAGGAAGACGAAAAGTTTGGGGTATTTCCGCTCCAAGGTCTTGTGATTGCTGCTTGATTCGAAGGAAGACCTTCTGCAGGCAGGGGCATGGTGGCAGTGTCATGCATCATTGACACCTTTCCCAGATAGCTGAGATCTCTGAGAGGAGACACACTGTCAGCTAAAGACCAGTTAATTACAACAAGGAACAGGGGAAGTGAATTAATGCAGCTGGCTTGGCTAGAACATTGATTGGTAATAGCAGCCTCCTGAAAGATGAAAAATGCCCTTGGCTGCCTGAGCAAAGCTGTAGCAGAGAAATTACTCCTGCCCCAGACACTTGTGCCTGAGAGTCACCAAAAGCCCTCACGCCTCCAGCCCAAACCTGGCCACCACTGCCAGTCCTCCAGTCCCTGCCACGCATCTCTCTCTGGTTTCTGTCCCACTCGCGATGCTGCTGACTGATAAAAGCAGAACAGCATCCAGATTGCCCACCCCACGTGGAATTAATGTTGTGTCCTGGAACTGACGTTTCTACAGCCCCATATAAACCACCTAAACTTCTGTTAGTGGGGAACAGACAGGACACCAGTACCCACCTTTTCTAACTGGTTGTGTCAGGCCTGATGTTACTGGAAGAAACTAAAAGAGAAAGAAAAGTGGTATCGGAAATCCACATGGTCCAGCTGAACCCATTGATCTCTCAGCAGTGTGTGGGACCAACAGAGGGCTGAATCACAGAATATTCGAGATTGGAAGGGACCTCCAGAGATCATTCAGTCCAACCCCCCTGCCAAAGCAGGCTCACCCAGGGTAGTTTGCACAGGAATGCATCCAGGAGGGCTTTGAAAGTCTGCAGAGAAGGAGACTCCACAACCTCTCTGGGCAGCCTGCTCCAGGGCTCTGTCACCCTCACTGTAAAGAAGTTTCTCCTCACGCTGAGGTGAAACTTTCTCTGTTCCAGTTTGCATCCATTGCTCCTTCACTTATTGCTGTACATCACCAAAAAGAGCCTGGCCCCCTCCACTTGACACCCACCCCTCAGCTATTGCTAGACATTGATCAGATCCCCTCTCAGCCTTCTCTTCTCCAGACTAAACAGCCCCAGGGCTCTCAGTCTCTCTTCATAGGGAAGATGCTCAAGTCCCACAGTCATCCTCACAGCTCTCCGCTGGACTCTCTCTGGCAGGGCTCTCTTCTGTCTCTCTTGAACTGGGGAACTCCAAGCTGGACACAGTAGCAGGAGCTCGGCTGCCTGGACAGATGTGCAGAGCCCAAGGGGATGGCGTTCAACAAATCCAAGTGCTGGGTGCTGCACTTCGGCCACAACAACCCCATGCAGAGATACAGGCTGGGGAGAGAGTGGCTGGAGAGCAGCCAAACAGAAAGGGATCTGGGGGTGCTGATTGACACCTGCCTAAACATGAGCCAGCAGTGTGCCCAGGCGGCCAAGAAGGCCAATGGCATCCTGGCCTGCATCAGGAATAGTGTGGCCAGCAGGAGCAGGGAGGTCATTCTCCCCCTGTACTCTGCACTGCTTAGGCCACACCTTGAGTACTGTGTCCAGTTCTGGGCCCCTCAATTGAGGTACTGGAACGTGTCCAGAGAAGGGCAACGAGGCTGGGGAGAGGCCTCGAGCACAGCCCTATGAGGAGAGGCTGAGGGAGCTGGGATTGTTTAGCCTGGTGAAGAGGAGGCTCAGGGGAGACCTTATTGCTGTCTACAACTACCTGAAGGGTGGTTGTGGCCAGCAGGAGGTTGCTTTCTTCTCTCAGGCAACCAGCACCAGAACAAGAGGT
Source organism: Semnornis frantzii (assembly GCA_013399775.1). Lineage (NCBI taxonomy): Eukaryota > Metazoa > Chordata > Aves > Piciformes > Ramphastidae > Semnornis > Semnornis frantzii. Next base: position 344,065 of record VWYK01048874.1, read on the forward strand.
CACAGTCTCAAGCTGCGCCAGGGGAGGTTTAGTCTCGAGGTGAGGAGAAAGTTCTTCACTGAGAGAGTCATTCCCTACTGGAATGGGCTGCCCAGGGAGGTGGTGGAGTCACCATCCCTGGAGGTGTTCAAGGTGGGTTTGGACGTGGCACTTGGTTCCATGGTCTGGTCTCGAGGTCTGTGGTAATAGGTTGGACTTGATGATCTTTGAGGTCTCTTCCAACCTTGGTGATACTGTGAGACTGTGATAGTATTCCAGGTATGGCCTCAGCAGGGCAGAGTAGAGGGGGAGAAGAACCTCCCCAGTCCTGCTGGCCACACTTTCCTTGCTGCCCCTCAGAATGCCATTGGCTCTCTTGGCTGCAGAATTTGCTGCCCACCAGCACTCCAAGGTCTTTTTCTATGGAGCTGCTTTCCAGCAGGGCAGCCACAGCCTGTGCTGGTGCCAGGGCCAGATGCAGGGCCCTGCACTTGTCCATATTGAACTTCATACGGTTAGCCTTCGTCCAGCTCCCAGCCTGCCCAGATCTCGTTGGGTGGCAGCTGAGACTGAGGGGCGTCAGCACCACCCCAGTTTTGTATCATCAGTGAACTTACTGAAGGTGCACTCAGTGCCCTCATCCAGGTCATTGATAGAGGTACTGAACAAAACTGGACCCAGTACTGATCTCTAGGGAACACCACTGGCTACAGGCCAGCGTTTTGGCTGCACGTCTGATGAAGTGTTGCCAGTGTTGCAGGTGCTGGCTGTGCAGCCGGGCACGGGGCAGGGCTCCTGGAGAGCTGCTCGGAGCCGCTGCGGGAGGCTCACTCCTGAGCAGACACTGCCAGGCCAGCACGGGCAGAGCATTCGCTTCCAAACCACAGAGCCAAATTTCTTGGTTTCAGGGCTGCTGTGCAGCAGCCTGTCAGGTACGACATGACAGGAGCACAAGCACTACCAGGGCGACTGTGCAAGCAGAAGGAGCTATAGGTACAACACCTCCCTGCCTGGGCCAGCTCCTGCAGGCACAGCCCAGGCAATCAGCCATGGTGCAAAGCCCTGCCAAAACCATTGCTTGGTGTGGCTGGGAGGGGAAATGTAGCTCCCAGTCCTCAAAAACATGTCCATCTCAGGGGTCCTCACCCCGTGTCCCTGGCCAGGCAGAGGATGCTATACCAGGGACAGGCAAAGGCAGCTGGACCAGGGAGAATTAAAGAATCATAGAATTGTTTCAGTTGGAAAAGACCTCTAAGACCATTGAGTCCAACCTTCAACCTAACACCACCACGGCCACTAAACCACGTCCCCAAGTGCTGTGTCTACACATCTTTTGAACACCTCCACCACCTCCCTGGGCAGCCTGTTCCAACACTGATGGAGCACAGCAGTGAGGTTTGCCCAGCTTCAGCTCCCCCACTGCCCAGGTAATGCCCTGTTTCTTGTCAAGAATGAGAGCTGTTTGAAATGGTTTGGAGCAAGCTGCTACGCCCTCACCATGTGCATTCAGCCCCTGCAAAGCCACATCTCCAGCTTTCCAGGCTGCTTCGCTGTATCCTCGTGGATCTGCAGTCTCCCTCCACGAAAAGTCTGCCCCCATGACTGAGAGGAGGTTGCCTGCCTGTGCCAGTGGAATAACACTCACGAGCCAAACCACAACCTGCCTGGGCTTGATGATGGCTTTGCCTTCACAGGTGTGTGCCCAGCTGTGCAGCAGACCATGCTACTGCCCCTTGGTGCCACCCCGCTGCCCCCCTGGGTCTCCCCTGGTCCTGGATGGTTGTGGCTGCTGTAAGATCTGTGCCCGGCGCCTGGGAGAACACTGTGACTTCCTCCACATCTGCGACCAGAGCCAGGGCCTCATCTGTGACTACCACACGGCATCTGCAGGGACAGGAGCCACCTGCAACTGTGAGTATAGAGCTACCTGCTGCCCTGGGATGATTTCTGTGCCCAGGCAGCTCCAGCCAGGGTCCCAGGGAGTGCCAGGCCCCCAGGCAGTGCCAGGCCCCCTGCAGTGGTTAAGGCTCAGAAGCAGCTTTTTGAGGTTGGTGCACACTGTTTGGCAGCAGGGCTTTGCAGCCCGGCCTCATACCACTTCCCAGCTGGGGATTCAGGATGGGTTGAGTGGAGATGGACATGGAGGTCCCAGAGATGCTGCAGTCACCCTGATGGGGTTGGCATCTGGCGGTCCTGCAGAGAAATTTCAGAGAAACTTTTTCTAGCCCAAACACCTGAACAGGCAGGGTCAGAGCTGAGGGGCAGTGAGTTTCTCACCAACTGGTGAGCTGCTGCTTTGAAAAATAGAGAAGGACTGGAAGTGGAAGCAGGAAGAGGGGAAGGTTGAGTGAGGCACATGCTGCTGCAAACCTTTGTCTGCCCCACACACCTCTCAGTCACTTCTCTTGCTCTCTTGTTAAAGAGTTCCTTCATACTAGCCCCATGGCTTTCTCCATCGGTCCCCTCCCCGAGCCACATCTTTCTGTCACTTTATCCCTAATGGGGTCCCTGCCGTCTGCAGTCGAAGACAGCGAGGAGGGCTGCGAGATGCACGGCCGGGTCTATAGAGACGGGGAGGTTTTCCAGCCCAGCTGCAAACTGCAGTGCCACTGCCTGGACGGGGGCTTCACCTGCGTCCCGCTCTGCCAGGAGGATGTCCGACTACCCACCCCTGACTGCCCCTACCCACGGCGCGTAGAGATCCCTGGCAAGTGCTGCCCCGAGTGGATCTGCGATGCCCGGGATCAGCATCTCCGCAGGGCGCCACCTGCCGTGGCAGGTAAGAGGCGGGACATACCCGCGCTGGTCTCTGGGGATAGTCCCTTCACCCCAGCTCACAAACATCACCAGGAGAAGCCTCACTGTCTGCTTCTCTGCCTTGCAGGGCACGCTGTGCAGCACCTGCCTCCAAACACTTCTTTCCCCCTTGTCTCTTTACAACCAGCCCCCGGGGCAGCATCCTCGCTGTTGTCATACCTCTGCCAGGAGTGGAGCACAGAATGGAGTGCCTGCTCTGTCACCTGTGGTGTGGGCCTCTCCACCCGGGTCTCCAACCAGAACCGGTACTGCAGGCTGGAGACTCAGAGACGGCTCTGCATGGCCAGACCCTGCCCAGCTCTGCCCGCAGCATTCCCGGCGGTAAGTGAGAGAGCCTCGGTGACGTTGGTGTCCCTGGGCAACTGGTGTGACCAAAAAAGGGAAACGTCAGCCAACACGAGCCCCACTTACATGTGGGCACCCTATCACCCCTCCTCAGCCATGAGGTGACCACGTTTCAGGGACAGAGAAGCCATCTTCTGAAACTCACTCTCCACTCTGCCTTTCCAGAGAGGAAGAGGAGGTCGTTTGTAGCCATGCTCACCTCAGTCACATCCCACTGCCAATGCCTCATCCCAGCAAAGAGTCTGGCACGAGCCCATAACACTTGTGGTTTCAGTCGAGATGCAGGACGCGTTCCTTGGGAAACTGAGGAAGAATTGATGGACTTCAGCTGCAAACAAGAGTGGAATTGGAGAACAGGATCCCTGTGTCACCCAGTACCCACCCGCCCTGTGCACTCTGCTGCCTTGGGTGGGGCTACTGGGCAGCATCTCAGAATTTCTTAGGCTGAGTGAAATGGAATATGGAGAAATTCTGCCCCCAATATGAACCCACTCGAGAAACCAGGATTTGGTCCTTCCCTGGATTGGTGGGGCTTTAGGACAGACGATGCTGCTCCTCCACTGCATCACACATGCAGTGTGGGGGGCTGTGAGAGAACTCATCTGGAAGACTGACTCCCCGGAGGGAATCCTCCAGCCCTGGTCCCTGGGGAAGGAGCAGGCACATCAGGCTGCACACCGCAGGTCACTCCCACGCCAGACTGAGCAGATCAGCCGCACTCAGCCAACCCACGATACCCACCCTGCGATCCAGCAGCCACGTGGCTAAGCATGGGCAGAGGCATCCTCCTTGATGGCAGCTTTAATTCACCTTCCCTGCATCTCTCCAGAACAAACAGGAGCCCTCCCGCTCCTCCCCCCGGGCAAGGCGCTGGCGGTTTGGCCGGGCCGGGGAGCACAGCGCCGCCGACATTCCGTCCGACTGTCAAGCGCCGCCCGCCGGGAAGCGGGGAAACGGAGGAACGGAAGCGCAAAGACGAGTCGGGCTGGCTCCCGACGAGCTGGAGCTGCTCCAGCTCTATCGGCTCGGCAGAGTTGTTCCAGCTCTGCCTTTACTTTCTCGCAGCGATGAGAAAACCCTTCTGGTGACAGAAAAACGCGAGCCGAAAGCCCTCTAATGGCCTGGCACAGCATGCAGAGGGGACGCGGACCCCGCGGTGGGAACAAGGACCACAGGCGAGGAGCAGCGGTTTAGATGATGTGTGCAGGGGATGGACAGTTCAGATGTGCGTTTGTGGAACAGTAAATAGAGATGTGCTCATCGAGGTGTGGGGCTCGCCTGGGCGCATCTGTGCAGGGGGAGCCCTGGTGCTCACGGGCAGCTTGGCTGCTGCAGGAGGGGTCTGAACCAGGACGGGGTGCTTAGAGACATCTCCTTTTGGGCTGCTTAGAGTGATGAAGGAAAAAAAAAAGGGTGGCCCAAAGCACTGAAAACCGTGATGACAGCATGTTATACATTACAGAATATTACATCCTGGATTAAGTGGTGCCCCTTCACTTTTACCCAGCTCTGAAGCTCCATCTGCTCTGCTGGTGGGTCTGACCCTGGCCAGGCTGTGTAGTGCCCAGGCTGTGTAGGACAGCATGGCATGGCACTGGATGAATTACTGCTGGGTCTGCAGCCCCACAGACCAGGCTGCATCTCTTCCCAGCCTCCCAAAACCCAAAGACCAAATTCTCCCCCTGGAACTCATCCCTCTGCCCACCAATTTCTCACCCCAGGGAACTACTGAAGAGAATCCAGTGAAGGCTACAAAGATGCTGAAGGGCTTGGAGCATCTCTGTGGAGAAGAAAGGCTGAGAGCCCTGGGGCTGTTGAGCCTGGAGAAAAGCAATCCCAGAAGGGATCTGATCAATGCTCAGCAAGAGGTAAAGGGTGGAGGTGAGAGGATGGGGCCAGGCTCCTTTCAATAGTGCCCAGTGTCGGAACAAGGGGCAAACCTGCTTGGACATTGTGATCGTGGGCAACCTGCTGTGGTTGACCCTGCCCTAGCTGGAGAATAGGGATGGATGGTCCCCAGAGGTCCCTTCCAACCTCCACCATACTGCATGTGATTCACTGCTCATGCAGTAAAACATTGCTTACAAAGGGAATTGTTAGTGTGATCACCTGGTGCCCTGCCTGAGCACAGATCATTAATGCAGTGTAATATGGGGGATGTGGTGAACCTCTGTCAGGCAGTACAGCGTGGAACAACGTGGCCCCATCTGCAGCTCTTGTCAGCTTTTTCTGCATCTGCTATGGCCATGCTGAAAAAGGGGTGACACGGGGCTCTTGTAGACTTCCAAACCACTGTGTTCTTTGACTGACACGAGTAAGACATGCTCTGAGTACTGCAGATCCTGCTTTTATGACAGTCCTTGTTTGAGCAGGCTGGGACATGGATACTGCGGTTGTGTGAGCTGCTGTAAGGGAGTGCTGCTGGGGATCTTACCCTTCCCAAATCCTGCCCAGCCACCTCTGGGTAATGGTAAAAATCAAAAAGCCACTTTTAAAGCAATAACCTGCAGTTCTCATCTCAGACAGAAATGACTCAACACACCTCTGCTATAATTTTCTCTTTTTTCCCTGTGAAATGTCATTGCTCCCTGATTCACCAAGCAGAAAACATCTAAATAATGAATTAATGAATCAAAATAAATCAAAGTTATTTCTCCCTAAGAATAAAGGGAAATCAGCTCTTGTCATATGATTGCCACCCTCACAATACCTGCTCTTTTCTCTAAAGTTTTGCTACCCTAGAAATGTGGGGTTATTGAGGAACACGTTTATCACAGCCTCTGACACTGGGCTTTGCCTTCTCTTGTGGGGCAGCAGGTAAGAGTCTGCTCTCTACAGGGCATTATGGGCACCTGTACAGATCAAAAACCAACCAAACCAGAAGACAACTCACCCCTGTCCTCAAGGCATACTGACACATCTGCACACACATGCCAGATAATTTGACAACCCTTTTCTCAAACCAGTGGCGAGCAACAGCTGGCAGCTCATTGCAGTGACCACACACAGCAGCTGATGGGGGAACTGTGCTAATCCACAAGTACAAAACACACACTGTTTTTTTTCCCCAAGCCATTCCCATGACTGATTTTGCACAGAGTTGCCTGAGAAAGGGCTGGATGAGCCCCCCATCAAAGCTAGACATCGTCAAATATACCCCCAAGCACACAACAATGCTCAGTAAAACTGCAGAGCGAGGCCCTTTTTTTTTCTTCTGTTAGAGAAAAGCCTTGAACTGGCTGCTGAAAGCCCATCAGAGGTCATGTGTCTCCTGCCTGCGGGAGCTCTCCCAACCCTGTGTCCTTGGATTGCCCTGGATGTGCTGGCAGCAGCATTGCTGTCACATGCCAGAGGTGGGCACTGGAGGGGAGCACGCCAACACCGGCTGCACGGGCAGTAGCACCTCTGCTGCAAGTGAAGTTATGGCTCAAGTGAACTTGTTAAACACACCCGAGAGAGGAGCTGTGTTGCTGTCTTGTGCCTCTCGCACTCCAGGGAGCAAGAGGTGTGGATGGCACCAGCCTGCAGTTGGCCACAGGCAGTGCTCCCCATGCCTGGCCCTGCTCCTCACTTCCCATGGCCAGAGGCATCCATCCCCAAGCCTTCATTTTGGCAATGGAGGAAGTTTTGCCTATGCTGCTGAGAGCAGCTTGTGACCCTCCCTATGACTACAGCAGTCCTTGTGGCCAGCTGTGACCCCTGCCTCAGTTTCCCCAATGGCTGATGCCATGAGACATCTCATATTGCATTCATCTCACTGCACTTCTGCACCTCCATAAAGCTGCTCTGCAAGTGCCACCCTAACACCCAGCTGCAGGAGCAGCTGGAAAGCATGGAGGGGATGGGGGCAGGAGCGGGGCAGGAGCAGGGCAGGATGGAGGACTGCTTTCCTGAGGGATGAACACCCATGGGCCCCCTCTTCTGCTGCTGCTTTCTCCAGGAACACAAACTTACCAGATCCCCTGGAAACCTCAGAAAAGCCCTATCCTCACCCCATAGAAACAGCTTTTAAGCCTCGCCTCCCTGAGCACAACTGTAGAAGCCAGATGCTATCACACAGGCAGCAAGTGACACGCAGCTGTTTATCTGCTCCAGCAGGCGCTTTCTGCAGTCACCACAATGATGCTCACAACGACCCCCTATCACCAACCTGTGTCTCAGGCTTCCCTATACTGGCCCTGACCTACCCTGCTTGAGCACAATCCAGCAGAGACATTCAACTGCTCCCGAGGAGGGAAGGGCTATCAGGACGGCTTGGCAGGACTCACCCCCTCCTTCCTCACTGGTAGATATCATCCACTTCCCACCTGTTGCCCTAGGCTAAGAGCCAGGAGAGCAGGTGGCCCCGGTCCTTCCCGGACTCAGCCCTTCACCAGAAACTGTTTTGCCAAGGTAATTTCCCTGCAGCTTTCCAGGGCAAACTTTCCTTCTGGCTGCTGGTCTGTTTGCTCCTGGGTCAAAGATAAAGCTGTTCCTGGTGCCCTTGAGCAGCGGCACTGCTCAGCACTGCACGCAGAGGCTGGCTTCCTTTGGGGGTCCTCTCTGGAGATGTTGGGTTTAGCTCTTGCCCCAGCCTCTTGGTATCTGGGTGGCATCCCCTGCAACAGGGATAGCAGGAAAGGGAGATCACAGCTTCAGCTTGTCTCACATTGTGCCCCTGCATGGGTCAAAGCTGCTCAGAGCAGGGCAGGGGGAGGACTTTTGTACACGTGGTGGGGTGTAGCAGTCGGCGGCAAGAGCAGGTTGGTGCCACAGCAAGGTGCAGTGGACCAGCAGGGTCTGGGGGTTGCTGCTGCCTGCACTGGCGACAGGCACTGGCGCAGTTCTGCCTGCCAGCACTGCCCATGCCACAGAGAAAGCTGCCACCTTACCCCCCCTGCTCCTGGCATCTCTGGATGGACAGCATAGTCTGAGCAGCAGGGCCAGCAGAAAAGTCATCAGGGGTCGAAGTGAAGTGGGGTCATGGGGTGCAGGCTTCCAGCCCCTGGGCTGGAGGGCTGGAGGGGTCTCACCCTGAGAGAGACAGGACAGAAGCAGTCTGGAAGCTTTGGCCCTCATCATCACACGTCTCCCACTTGCTCCAAGTGAGAGCTCCTCTCCCACCTCCCTGCCCTCCCCCAGCACACATGAAGCAGCCGAGGGCCTGCAGATCACTGGTGCCCGCCTCGGAATATGTCAAGTGGGCTGGAGCAGGCGCGGAGGAAGCAGCGGAAGCCACCAGGCAACTGATGCTGTGTTGCAGCAGCCTCACCACATCCTCCCACTGCTTCAGTGGAAAGCCCTGGGCCCTAAACTGCCATCCAGGAGAGCGGAGGTGAGGGCAGCTGCAGCCTGTGCCAGGGAATGCAGCAGTGGCAGCTCTGGGTGTGGCACTGCCGGTGCCATCCCACCCCGTCACCGCTTCACAAGCCGCCAGCATCACTCCAGGAACAGCCACCCTGCTGCATGTCCCATGGCCACAGAGGATCTGGCCCTATGGCCCGGCAATGGCAGCAGGACCTCGTGCCCTGTGGATGCCACCTTTGCTCAGTGGTTCTTGCCCACTGTTTACCTGGTGGTGATCCCCGTGGGGCTGGCAGGGAATGGGCTGGGGCTGTGCCACCTCTGCCTCAGGATTTGGCATGGTAGCCGCCACCCCCTTGGGCTGCTGGTGGGCAACCTGGGCCTGGCCGACCTGCTGTACGTCAGCACACTGCCTTTCCTCGTCAGCTACTACCTGCGGGGCAGAGTGTGGCTCTTCGGGCACAGCTGGTGCCGACTCGCCCGGGGCCTCTTCCACCTCAACCTCTACGCCAGCATCAGCTTCCTCACCTGCATCAGTGTCCATCGCTACCTGGGCATCGTGCACCCACTGAAGGCACGGGGCAGGTGCCAGGCTGTGACCTCCTCGGCGTGGCTCAGCGGGCTGCTCTGGGCATGGGTTGCTGTGCAGGTTGCTCCAGATTTTGCCTTCAGCAAGATGGATGACAAGGGGGTGCAGTGCCATGACACAACAGGACACGAGAGCCTGGGCATTTACCTGCCATACAGCACAGCCGTCACTGTCACCGGCTTTGTCATCCCCTTCCTCATCATTGTCGGATGCTACTGCCACGTGGTGGTGGTGCTCTGCAGAAACGACACCGTGGACCTCAGCCTCAGAAGAAGAAGCATCAGACTGGTGATTCTTGTCATGGTCCTCTTCTCCGTCTGCTTCCTCCCCTACCATGTCTTCAGAAACCTCAATTTGTTGTCTCGAGGCTGGCAGCTGCAGGGGTCCTGCACACAGGCTGCAAAGAACATCTACATTTCCTACCAGGTGAGCCGGGGCCTGGCCAGCCTCAACAGCGCCCTCAACCCCCTACTCTACCTGACGACCAGCGAGGACTGCGTGTCTTGTGTGAGGACCATCTGCGAAAGTGGCAGCCAGTCCCTCGGGTCCACCTTCAGGCGGAAAAGCTCTTGCCAGGGGAATGAGAGGGAGCTGAGCATCATTCTTCATGAGAAGGAGGATTCTGATAAGCTCTGAGCTACTCAAAGCCTCCTCCAAAGGATGCATCGCTCCAGTTTGTCCCTGGCCCTTTCTCAAGAGCAGCCCCCTCCGCCTTGCTACCTGGTCTTCAGAGGGATGGTGACTGCAGCATCACTGGCTCCAATCTGACACAAGGGGTAGACAAAGCCATCAGAGAGCAAACTGGGACCAAGTTTTAGAAGAAATCTGCTCAACCCAACCCTTTTGCCTACAGAATGCCTGGAGATGGAAAGAGATGAGCATTGTGTTTACTCCCATCCTGAAGTGTTTCCCAGTCCAGTCTCCAGGGCAGTGGTCTGAGCTGGTTAACACCTCCCAGGCTCCCTGGCTGCTCACGAAGCTCCTCAGGGAGTGAGGGATGGGGATGAATGATGCCTTGATGCCTTGTCCCTACCACTGCATTTTCTCTCCCTCTCTCAATACGTATTTGAGACAGGATTCTGTCCTTCTCCTAAGGAGGGAGCATCGGTAATGAACTACCTGTTCCACAGGACAGCTGAGATGGTGAAATGCAGGGGAGAGGAAGTGCTGCGGGGATGGAAACAGCCACAAAAAAATACCAGGTTTAAATAGGCGACTAAGCTGTGCCTGGGTTAGCTGTTCCCAGGTGGCTGGGGGGCTGCAGGACACGTGCCCACCTGCTCTGCAGAAACGAAAAAGATATCAGCATTACTCACTCTCTTCAGGAAGAATGTGCAGCAGCCAGCAGCAGACTGGCATTGCAGAGGTTCTGCTGGTTGTTGGGTTTCTTTGCTAGGTGAGTGACTGCAGTAGCCTGAACCGCTGCTGTCAGCAGACAAATGCCAGGAGGGTTCTGAGCTCTTCAGGTGGGTGGTTGCCTCTTACTCTTGCACCCAGTCTTGTGAGGGGATCAGACTTGGCTGGTGAAAAATGAGATGTGAAAGAAGAGCAGCAGTGCTGGTCTGAAGGCTGCGAAGGCAGGATGGGGTGGTAGGGGCAGTCCATCTCTGCTCTTTGGTGGGGGCTGTGGCGATCTCTGCTTCGGGGGGAGCAGAAGCTCCCACGCAGCATTTGGGGTTTTGCTCTTGGCGTTCCCCACCACAAGAAGCTTGAGTGTTCGAGTCTTTGTGGAAGGAGCGATGTGATTTGCAGCAGCAGACCTTGCAGTTCCGTTGAAGGAAGAGAACTCAGTTAAAATCAGCTTGTTCTGGGAAAGTGCTGACCCACAGCTGTTGTGCTTTTTGGACCGAAGCCCAGTAACTAGCACAGCTATCTGCTTCCTGCATGGACCCACCTCTGCTGCTGCTCGGAGGGACCCACGACGGTCTTCAGACAGAGTTAATATGTGTAAAGTGCGAATAACCACCAACTGCACCCAGCCGAGCTGCCTGGCTGCTTCCAGGGCACCGCAGGAGCACAGGGGCCAGCTGGCCTGCAGGCTGCAGCAGGGGCCTGCCACTGCCCAGCACCAGTTTCCCAGGACTCTGCAGATGAGGAGCTGCCAGGAGAGCCTGGGTAGTCAGACTGCAGGCACCCAGCCAAGAGCAGTGCTGGGCCAGGCAGGCTGTGAGGTAGGTCCCCAGAGTCTGCTCAGCACCAGGCAGGAGTCCAGAGAAGCCCTGAAACTTTCAGCTCCCACCTCAGCCAGAGGAAGCCAGAAGGCAAAGGTTGCACTCCCTGACAAGCTGTCAGTCTGTCTCTGCAGTAGGTGATATCTTTGAGACATTAGGAGCAGGTCTGGCTTCTGCTGCTCAGATCTGGGACTCTCCAGAGCTCTGAGCCCTGCTCCTCCTTCCCTGAAAAATGCTCATGCCTCTGAAAGCTGATCAGATGTTTATGCCCACACATGGATCCCATCCAAGATGCTGCAGCTGCCCACAGAACCGCCCTCGACTCCCCACATCCTTGGGATCTGCAGCAGCGCATCACTTGTACCCACTTGGTGAGTGATGGATTGAGTAAAGCATCCCTGCCCCCCAGGAGGCAGCACAGTATAGGAAGTGTCAGCAACCTCTGCCCTCACCCCTGCATCCCCGTGCCCACCTCTGCCATCTCCAGTGCCCCCTCACGTCATTGTTAATGATGATTTAAAAGTTTGTATCCCAGAAGCATCTCACAGCCCCAGGGATGGTTGCAGACACAAATCTGCTCATTTTTCTCTGTCCTGTAGCTGTCAAATCAGCAAAAACCATTAAAAGTCTGCATGTTGGGCTGATGCCCCTGAGATATTGGGGGTTTTGTAGCTCTTGCTTTGCAGTTCTGCTTCTCAGATAATGATGTGAATTGAAGGGCTGAGCTCCTGCCCTTTATTAGCTGAGTGAGTAATTAAGGGCCAACTGCTGGCACATGAGCCTACATGGCTGGTGTTGCATCAGGTGGTGAAGCAGTGAAGCAGCTCTCCTTCTTCCAGCCCTCACCATCAAGGCAAAGAGCAGTCACTGCCTCTGTGGGACACTGTTTGTGTGTGAAGCACTGTTTATTCATGGCCACTGGCAAGAACCTACTTAAAATGTGTGGGCACTGCTGACCACTCCAAATGTCCCCAGTAGTGGGATCTCACACCTCCAGAGGTGGGATTACCCCTGAAGTAACAAGCATGGGAGTACTCGTGGCATGGGGAGAGGAGGATGTAAGGCATGTTTTGGCAATGGGTGAGGTGACAGAAAAGGTGGGAGCTGCCACATTCCCCATTTTCAACTCTCAGCAGGACCATGCACAAGTATGTGCTGCTGGCAGGAAGGTGGTCAGTGCCCACCAGAGTTGCTGTGCTGTGGCTGAATCCTGAACCAGGCATCAGCTTTGATTCCTGGCTGGCACAAGCACAGGGACAAAACCTGAGCAGAAGACCTTCAGCAGTGCCTGAGTCAGCATCCGCCTACTCAGGGGCTGCTTTTGAGCGAGCTCCTTTCCTCTGTACTGCAGGGACCTTCCAGCACTGACAGGTTCCTTTACACAAGCTGCACATCCTCATGGGCTGAGGTGGCTCTGCAGGAAGGAATTAATTTGTTTCACTTCATTTGGGCTCCTGGCTTACTATGATCTGAATGTTCTTCTTTCCCTCCCTTGGCTGTCTGTTGCTGGAATTGAAGACGCCTGAAGCCAGGCGAGAGGGATCCCATCTGCACTGTCTGCTTTTCCCATGGACTCTCTGGCACAGCAAAGTAGAGCAAGGAACTTGTCTCAAATCCAGCCTCAGTGCAGACTTTTAACTCCCTCACTGAGGTTAGATCCAGCCAACGAACCAAACATGGCGGAAACTCTCTTGAATGACATTAATGGGATTGGGATCAAGCATGGAAAATTGGCAGCATTTCTTGCTTCATTAAATAAACCCCTCGTGGTAGAGGGCTTGTAGTAAACAGTTGAGATCTGTTATGATAAATAGAACTTCTGAGCTGACAGCTCCAGGAAGCCACTTGGGCAGCAACAGGCACAGATACACAGACACCTTCTTTCCCCAAAATGCAAAACTGTCTTGGCATGCAAATTTTCTGTGAGAATAAAATATCACCGTCAGCAGCAGCTGAACACAGAGGACATGAGTGTTTCATCCTTTATTTCACTTTGCACAGGTTTCTAAAAGGATGTTGTGCTTCCAGGCTCTGTGTTTCCAGAGGCACCCAGCAAAGCAAGCGGGCCAGGGGCTCCTGTGTGCGAGTAATAGGGAGAGGGAAGAGCTGGGAGTGCTGCAGGAGCTGCAGAGACACCCTGAGCTCAGCAAAGTCATTGCCAGGCCAAGTTTGTCAGCTGCTGGCTGCAGAGGTACAAGACCTTAGCCCGCTGGAGCAGGAGGATTTTCCCTCCACTGGTGCACACACAGCACATGGTGGGTGATAACCTCTGGTTGAAACAAGGCTCTGACTGAGCTACCCACCTCACTCTGAGTGGGGGGGGGTGGGGGGTGGTGGTGTTGCTACAGCAAATAAAGCCCAGCTTGCAAGCAGGGTGGGTTAAAAACGTGGATTTAGGCATTTGTCACCCTGACAGAGATTTACACAGCCTGAGAGAGTGGGAGCTGCTCGCACAAGGGCTGGGGCTGCTGGGGACATTACTGTGGGACTGAGATGGTACAAAGCATCAAAAGCTCAGCCAGCCCTGGGACACTGCACCACAGAGCCCCACCTTGCAGGAGTGGCAGCTCCACAACATTTAAGAGCCCCCAGGCCCAGGCTGTGAAGACTATGCAGTGGAACTGGAGGAGAAGCAGTGTGAGCAGGAGGCTGCCACGGGTCTTGGCTCCCTGTTACTGCAGGCCCCAGGCAGCAGCACTTTGTGGTACAGCTTTGACCGTGCAGTGTCAGGCTGCAGTGTGCACACGAAAGGGATGAGTCACTCGAGTCACAGACAAAAGGTCACAGGGTCCTCACTCTCATCGAGAGGCATTCATTTCTTCAGCAAGACAGTTCCATTGCTAAAGCACCTTTGGCCACAGGGACAACAGACCTACCAGGTTATCCTGCTAACCAAGGACAGCCAGCAGGCTGACAAAAGACAGGGAGGGTGCAATTACTTCAGGTGATCTGGGACAAAAGGGCAAATACTCCTGGGACTGGGTGCCACTGGTGAAGATGCTTCTAGAAGAGAAAAATGGGAGACTTTGCCTATGCTGTGCAGAGCGATTTGGCATCTGGGAGCCTAACAGCTTGCAAAGAGCAAATCACATAAATAGAATAACATTTAGCATGACTGTGTGAGGCCATCAGTCTAATATTATTCCTGCAGTGCATGCAGTTATAAATAGGAGCTGCTGTGCAGCATGGGGCCTGGGCACAGGCGGAGCTGGGGAATGCATTTGCAGCTCAGTCCTGCGCAGGTGGCAGCTGTGACCTGCATTTGTATGTGCCTCAAAGCAACTGTGACTGCAGCCGGTGGGCAGGGATCTGGCCTGGAGGAATCGGTGAGCTTGGCCTTGACAGTGATGTGCCATTTTTCAGACCACTCCTCTAAACATTCCCCAGCAGCAAGCCCTCTGGGCCCTTTGCCACCAGCCAGTGCTGCTCAAGGCAGGGGTCAGCAGGGAGCGGGACGGTGAGAAAGCCCCGGAGCTGCCTGCTGCACCATCACCTGCACTGCCTTCTCAGCAGCCTGGGAGTAGACTGTAGCTTGAATTTCACCAGACATCTCCATTCTGCCCTCACTGGGAGATGCTCAGGTTGGATCTGACTCCCTAAAGAGCCCTTCATGCCAGGGCACAGCCCAGCCAGCAGGAAATTCTTCTGCTTGTTTGGGCCGATGGGTACAAAGTTTACCCTAAGGAGCATCAGAAAGCTCCCAGGCTTCTCATCAGCATCACAGCTCCTCCTCGGATTCCAGACGTGCAAAGAACATGTAAGGACAGGAGACAGATTAACACCATCCTGACTGCCTTTGCTCTGATGCAGAATTGCTGCTCAGCAGAGGTGGGGGAGAACTCTCAATTCCATCACTGGAGTTGCTACCCCGCTGTGCAGGGAGATGGGGAAGAGCTCTGGCAGGGTTGTCAGAGGGTTGAGCCAGAAGAGATGCTGCAACAGCACAAGGTGCACAGTGAAGGTGAGGGGCTCCAAGAGATGAAATATTAGGGACAAGTCTGGGGATTATCCCACCTGCCCATAAGAATGAGTATGAGCCATCTATCCACCACTGGATTTTGTGACCACAGCTGGTGAAACCAGTCTCTGAGTGGGTGACTGCCCCTTCTTCTTCCTTGCCAGGTTTCTATTTCATAGCTCCTCATCCCCAGATCTACTGCCAGGAGCTCTGGTTAGGCCCATGGGTTCAAACCCATCAGCACAGAAGGCAGGAGGGGCTTTATTTTCCTTTCCCAGTACCACATGGGTGAGGCACAGGGAGTGGTTTATGGATGAACCTGAGCAGCATCCTCTACCAGAGGCAGAGTGCAGGAACGAGTGATGGACTTGCAGTCACGTCCGCACCTGCAGAACCCAGGCCGAGGGACAGTTCCCGACTCTTCCTGCGTAAAGGGGGCCGTTGGTAAGCGGTTCTCAAGCCAGAATCCCCCAAACGATCTTGCCCCGAGTCTGTGAGCTGACCCT
>VWYK01048877.1:0-11074 GCA_013399775.1 Semnornis frantzii
AAGGTCTTTTCCAACCTGATTCTCTGTGATTTTTGTCTAAATGCCTTCATGTGATTTTTTGGGAGTTATCTGCCCCCCACACTCTTATGAAATCACCCAGACTAGGCTCATCTGGCTGGAATATAAGGAATGAAGCTTTATACTCACAACTAAGCATAATATGCAAGCAGATATTTACACTATATTACAAATATTTACAGTTATATGCAAGTTAAGGGTAATACAGAAACACAATACCCCTCTCAGACACCAGAGTCTCCAGGCTCCCAATCACCCTCTCACTGTCTTTCCACCCCCTTCTCTTATCCCAGAATCTGCTTTACATGCAGGGGGAGTTTGCAGGATCAGCAAGGGAGGTTAGAAGCAGAATGATTAGTTGGTTTTCACAGATCCAGCAGAAGAGAAACACAGACTCCAACAGACACTGACAAATAGACTGTCTTGTCTATGTGTCCTTGTTTTATACATCTCAGCAAACCTAGGAGTGAAACAGACATCACCGTTGTTTTCTTTTCACAGTCTATAACCTAATTTTTCTCATTAAAATATTCCAATTAGCCTCAAACCAGCACACTTTGCCAAAGCTGGCAGCATTGTTTCCCTACATCTCCTGATGCAGGCATCTCCAATGCTGTAGGTAATCCCTTCTTATTTCAAACTATTCATATTCTCAAAAACCAGCAGGTCAAAATGAAGGTATGAAACAACAAATTACAGTCTGGTTGATCTGAGGGGCTTATGTGTGTAATGATATTAACTGTCTTAGTAATAAAAAACTGCTCCCAAACATCCATATGCTTTGTCACTTCCCTTAGCAATAAAGATTGAATGAAGCACTAGGATAAAAAAATGTCTCTAATTTGGCTCATGCACTACTAAGAGTGTTAATTTAATTCTAGGAATGAGCTGGAAAATGAAGGAGTGTTCTACAGTTTGAGCAGTGCAGGTTTGGAGGGGAGATTTTTACTTGACAGTTGATATTATCTAGGCTGCATTAAGTGGATGCTAATATATAGAACTTTACAGTGACAGTTTCTGAGAATAATTGTTTCCTCTTGTTCACAACACATTTCACAGAGTCACGGAGTGTCAGGGGCTGGAAGGGACCTCCAAAGCTCATCCAGTCCAACCCCTCTGCCAGAGCAGAATCACCTAGACCAGATCACACAGGAATGCATCCAGGTGGGTTTTGAATATCTCCAGAGAGGGAGACTCCACAATCCCCTCGGCAGCCTGTTCCAGTGTTCTGCCAGCCTCACAGGGAAAAAAGTCCTCCTCATGTTTAAATGAAACTTCCTATGCTTCAGCTTCCACCCATTGCCCCTTGTCCTGTCATCAGACATCACCAAGCAGAGCCTAGCTGCATCCTCTTGGATATTTTTTTTACCCTTTACATATTTATAAACATTGATGAGACCTCTCAGGCTCCTCTTCTCTAAGCAGCACAGCCCCATCTCCCTCAGTTTCTCCTCATAACAGAGTTGTTCCATTCCCATCAGCATCTTTGTGGCCCCGTGCTGGACTCTCTCAAGCAGTTCTATGTCCCTCTTGAATTGGAGGGCCCAGAACTGGACACAGTACTGCAGATGCATCCTCCCCAGGGCAGAGCAGAGGGGCAGAACCTCTCTTAACCTACTATCCATGGCCCTTCTAATACACCTCAGAATGGCATTGGCCCTCCAATTCTTATGAAATTGAATAAAATTTGAGGGCATGGTATATACTAGGAGATAAAGACAAAAGACAGAGCAGTTATCCCTGAAGGAGTGCAATAAAAAATAACCAAGCATTAACCTGTGCTTCCAGAATGCTTTTAAGCTTTGGAGCAATAAACCATTTACTGTTTCAATTCCTCTCCTGTTTGAAAGATATTCCAACTGTTGTTTGGACTTGCTGACTCTGCATGTAATGTCTTGGAGAAAGAAAGAAAGAATAATGTCAAACCTTAACTCTTGTGAAAGCTAACAGTTATTTGTTTTGTGCTGCATTGTGGAGACAGGTTAGGGAAATAGGCACTGATTGGAAAGGTCAGAGAGATTTGGAAGATGCCTAGATTGGTGAGGAGCAGTGCTGCTGATAGGAGGGCAGGAGCGTATCACAGAGCTATGTGGCATTCGTGACCAGTTGTCCTCTGGATACCCAGAATTCTGAGCAGGAAAACTGAGATAGGGAGCAGAATGAAGCCCCCATAATACAAGAGGACCTGCTGCACCACTTAGATGTTCACAAGTCTGTGGGGCTGGATGGCATATACTCTAGGATACAGAGATCTGGCAGAAATACTCACCGAGCCACTTCCCATCATTTACTGGGGAGGTCCCAGTTGACAGAGGTGGGCAAATCTGATCCGTTACTAGAAGAAACTTCTTCCTTGAAAGAGTTATTAAACACTGGAATAGACTCCCCTGGGAGGTGATTGAATCACTATTCCTGGAGGTATTCAGTGCAGTCATAAATGAGGTACTAAGCGAGACGGTTTAGCACCAGACTTGGTAGAGTTAGATAATGGTTGGACACAATGAACTTGAAGGTAATTTCCAACCAAAGATTCGATGATTCTAATATTTTGTCAGTGGAGCAGGTACTAGGGATGAAGTAGTTCAGTCGAACTGTGATGAGGAGGAACCTGTGATGTTATCCAGGTTAAGCTGTCACTGTCAATCTTCTCTCCAGCTCAGACAGGGGGAGTCAATGCATGGATGACTTCCAGTGTCTCTGTGGAGAAGGAATTTATTGTGCCTTTTCATATGATATAGCAGGGAGCTGTTTCTCGTATCTGAAAAAGTGTTAATCAGAATCATAGAATAGAATCATGGAATCAGTCAGGATTGGAAGGGACCCAAAGGATCATCTAGTTCCAACCCCGCTGCCATGAGCAGGGACACCCTACCCTAGATTGGGCTGGCCAGAGCCTCATCCAGCCTGGCCTTAACCACCTCCAGGAATGGAGCCTCAACCACGTCCCTGGGCAACCCATTCCAGGCTCTCAGCACTCTCATGGTGAAGAACTTCCTCTTCATACCCAGTCTGAATCTCCCCACCTCCAGCTTCATTCCATTCCCTCTAGTCCTGCCACTAGCTGATAGCCTAAAAAAGTCCCTCCCCAGCTTTTTTGTAGCCCCCCCTTCAGATACTGATTACTTCAGATACTAGTCACTACCTAACATGTCCACCTATGGTCCAGGCTGGAAAAAAAAAAAAAAAAAAGGCGTTCTTGGCTGCACCAAAAGAAGGTAAGAGACTCTGATGGGAGCTTGGTAAGTGACAGGGAGTGCTGGAGAACCTTGGGTGCCCCAAGAAGGATTTTACTTTCCAGTAGCGGAAGGCTCTTCTAACAACTGCCACTTCTACTGATTCGAAAAACTGGAGCTGAAATTCCCAGGTCAAACATGCATGTTTTGGGACATATTCACTTCTTGGATATATTGTTTCATCTTAAAATAGCCTGGAACATGAGAAGATGTCTTCTATGCCTGATGGAGTGAGGCTGTCTGTAAACAAAAATCTCAATGAAATGGGGATCTGTGACAAGAAAGGTGAAATAAAAGCTTCTCTAATTGTAAAATAATTACATTTTGCTTCACTAATTGTTGAAGTATGAGCTTTGTGTAATTATACATGACTGGAAACAGGTCTAGTTAATGCTCTCTACATTTGCCCTCCTAAATTTTAACAGCATTTTGTTTGAATCTAGTTAGTTGCATTCATTAAGAAGACTGTAGGTGACAATAAAAATGCAGGGCTTCTGAAAGGAAGGTTAGCATTTCTTCTTTCTCCTCAGGCCAGTTTGTTTATTCTTTGGTTAGTGAGTCACCTCCATGTTTGCCTGCTTGCCATGAGGCCCGTGGGGAAGTGCAGCTGCCCTATGAAGCATGGTGATGTGCCCTGCACCTCTGTGTTTAAAAGGGACTCCTTGGCAGAACGTCTGTGCACGGCACAGTCCTGTACAGAACTTGCATCCCTGCAAGCACACAACTTTTGTGCATGTTGTCCACTGGGAAGACCTTATTTTTAGCTAACTTATCCTCAGCTTGAAAGAGAAATGAAAAGAGGGCAGAGCCTTTCTGAAAGAAAAAATATCCCACAAGACTGACAAAAGAAAATAGTAAACAGAATCACTTGAGAAATTCTTGTCAGAGTGAGTGATTTCTGAATCCTTCTTTCTCCTCCCTCTGCTTCTCCATCACTTTTCCACTAACTTGAGAAGATTGGAATTTCTCCCTCCTGGTACTGAAACTTTTTAAAATTAATTTGATGATAACCCTTTTTGACATTATCCTTTTTTCTTCAATATTTGTCCTTCCTCCCACAGGCCATTCCTGTCTGTTTCTGGCGTTTGTCCCAGTCCTCTGGGAGAAGTATGATAGTTTAAATGTTATTTTTCTTGCAGCACCTATCTTTCTGTTTCCTCTGTCACTTAATTTGTTCCATGGTCTCAGAAGTGTCAGTCCCCTCCTCATAAGTCTTTTGGTAGGTAGACACATGCAAACACATACATACATACAAAAAGATGTTAAAATAGTGGAAGTATCTGTTTCTCTTTTGGCCTTGTTCACACACCCTTGTCCACATTTCTGAGCTCCTTTTTCCCCCATCTGAATCTTTTATTCAGAATCACAGAATGTCAGGGACTGGAAAGGACCTTGAAAACTCATCCAGTTCAACTTCCTTGCCAGAGCAGGGTTACCTATACCAGATCGCACGGGAACACATTCAGGTAGGTCTTGAATGTCTCCAGAGAGGGAAACTCCACAATCCCCCATGGCAGCCTGTTTTAGTATTGTTTTATGTGCTGGTTTGAGGCTAATTGGAATATTTAATGAGAGAAATTAGATTATTGGCTGTGCAAGGAAAAGAATGGTGATGTCTATGTTACCTATTTGTTCTGTTGGTACATATGAAAACAAGGACACAAAGGTAAGTCTGTCTCTGTCTGGTTGTTGCTCTATTAACTCTTCTGCCTGAACCCGCATATTCCCAACCAATCATTCTGCTTCTAACACCTCTTGTTGACCTTCCCAGCTCACCCTGCATGTAAGGGGGAGTCTGAGATAAGGGAGAGGATGGAAAGGGTGGAAGGAAGGAGGGGGGTTCATTGGGAGCCTTCTCAGGCAGTCTGGGTGATCAGGAAGGGACTTTGTATCTCTGTATTACTTTTTCCTTGCACATTACTGTGTATAGTTGTAAATATATCTGTATATATTGTATATATTTTGGTTGTAAATTGTGCAAAGCTATAAATACAGCTTCGTTCTTTAAATTCCAGCTGGCTGAGTTTAGTCTGGGTGTATTCGTGTGTGTGTGTGGGTAACACCCAAACCACCACAGTTTTAGTATAGTTCTTTTTGATCATTGGCAAGAAAAATCTTGTTTATATGAATTGTTTGATTTTTTTTTCTTATGTCCTACGATATCAAATCTCTGTATTAAGGACTAATTTTCACTAGATTCAATTCCCAAAATATATTTACACGATTTGCCATCAGTTTGACACTCCTTGGAAAACCTGTAACTATAAGACCTCATGTCTTGGAAAAGTAGCTGGAGGTGGTTGAGTCAAGTTAAGGAAAGGTATAATAAAAACAATCTAGTCTGTATCATCTTGTCATTTCAGCTATGACCATTCCTACTGACCCTGTGCCTTTTGAACTGTGTAGCATTTTAAGTGGTGATTAGAGGCTAAGACTGTATCAGAGCCTGTAATCATGACATTGACATACATTCCCAGGGCAGTGTTGGGGTATTTGTACCCAAAGTGAGTTTCCCATGGCTAATGCATGAAAGGATCTGTCCCAGTTTGGGGCAACAAACACATCTGGCACTGGAGGACAGAAATGACTCTGACTCTTTTCCAGGAGTAGGAATAAAGATACTGCACACTGACTGGAAGTTTAAAGATAAATTCTATTTACAAAAGCATATATATAAAAGGGAATCAGGTAGAATAAGTATTAAAACTCATTAAGCCCAAACTGGCCTTCTAGAATCCTCCACTCCTTCCATCCTCAGTCAGCCTGTTGAGGTGCTGGAAGGTGTCCAGAGAAGGGCAGCAAGGCTGATGAGGAGGCTAGAGCACAGCCCTGTGAGGAGATGTTGAGGGAGCTGGAGGTGTGCAGCCTGGAGAAGAGAAGGCTCAGGGCAGACCTCATTGCCATCTACAACTACCTGAAGGGAGGTTGTAGCCAGGTGGGGTTGATCAATTCTCCCNATCCTAGAGGTCTTTTCCAAGCTGGTTAATTCTGTGATTAATTCTGTGATAGGTTGAAACTGCCTTCCCCAGTTGGGGTCTACAAGGCTTCAATTGTCTGCAATGATGCAGCTCAACTCCCTGCCAGGCATCTCCCCCAGGAATCATGGGAGAGATTCCTCTCTCAGAGAGGAGAAGTGGAGGCAAGAAAGGGAGGGAAGAGAAGGAGGGAGAGATCAGTCAGGCACTATCTTTTAAGCTTTGATATCAGAAGACAGAATGGAATAACAATATTATGATATCCTGGGATGAGCAGGTCTGTCCCCCTGGAATGGTCCTCTGTCCCTATGGTTTTGTTAAGGGGGACCTAGAAGCAACAGCTACAAACTGGAACATAGAAGGTTTCACTTCAACATGAGGAGAAGTTTCTTTATGGTGAGGATGACAGAGCCCTGGAGCAGGCTGCCCAGAAAGGTTGTGAAGTCTCCTTCTCTGAAGACTTTCCAAAGCCACTTGGATGCTTTCCTGTGTGAACTACCCTAGGGGATCCTGTTTTGGCACAGGGGGTTGCAGTTTATGATCTCTGGAGGTGCCTTACAACCTCTAAAGTTCTGTGATTTTCTGGGCTACGCATACCACAACAAAAGAAAGAAACCTTGTTTCTTTGGTTGAACTCTGCAAAACAGAGAGGGAGGTGTACTCTTAACATGTCAGCATCATGTTAAGATGAAGCAAAGATGAAGCAAAAGTACTAAAAGCTTGTGCTAGCAATCAGGAAGCATATGTTAGGCCTAAAGCAAACACAATTGTTTTCGGGATACAAACTTCACGAGTGCATGCAATGAGTCTCTCGTTTTTCAGTGAGGTTTTCCAGTAGTTTTCAGTATCTGCTGAAGCAGCTAGGTAATAAAGACTGCAACGTTGAGGAGAGGAAATAAGAAAAGATTCTGCAATCTTTAGAACTATCACTCTTCAAGTGTCTTAAAAGAGAAGAAAGTGGAATTGGCTATAACCTGATCTCCTGTGTTAGCATAGGTGCAATTGAAAGCAATATTATTACCATACAAATTGATACTGCCCAAATGCATTCTTTTTGGTTGGAGATAATGGCCAGAACTCTTTGCAAAAGAAGAAAAAACAATGCCCTTAGTGTAGTGGAGGAAGCAAATAAGTAATTTATGCCATGAAAGACTCGATGTCACAGAAATCTGACTGGCAAAATGATCGATTTATAAGTAATCTTGCTGCTGACTTGGGAAATTTTGAAATACAATTCCTTTTTTCATCAGTCCTAATACAAAAGTGTTTTCTGTTCAGGTGCTTATTTCTCTAAGGCTTAGATTTTGACACACTGTCAGATAAGAGAGCATTGGAGAGATGGATCAGTGACTGAGGGAGGTGGGGCTGTTTGGCTTGAAAAAAGAGGAGGTTGAAGGGAGGCCTCATTGCTGTCTACAACTACTTGAAGGGACATTGTGGAGGGGCTGCTGCTGGTCTCTTCTCACAGGTAATTGGAGACAGAACAAGTGGGAATGGCCTCAAGCTGAGGATGGGTAGGTTTAGACTGGACATTAGGAAAAAGTTTTTCATAGACAGAATGATCAGGCACTGGAATAAGCTGCTCAGGGAGGTGGTAGAGTCACCCACCCTGGATGTGTTTAAGGGTCATTTGGACGTGCTGCTTAGGGCTATGGTTTATAGTGAATCTTGTAGAGTAGGGTTATAGGTTGGATTTGGTGATCCTGAGAGTCTTTTCCAACTTGCATGTTTCTGTGGTTTTATGGTTTTGTGATCTAAATGATGTCATTAAGATTTTTTTTGTTTCAAGGGCAAATCTTTAAGATCTATATTCATGGCATAAGGACATCTGTAAATTTGCATTTCACCCTTGCACATGCAGAGCAGCACCTCTGCCCACCAATAACTTGTACTAATACTTACCTAAGAGAAAGAATCTTAAAGAAGACCAACTCCTAATTCAGTCATCAAGACCTCTGAAACGTTGAATTAACCCTCATTATGCAGTTAGGGCAGCCTCTGTGGGATGTTCCAAAAGCTTAAACATTGGGCATGAATCAAATATCTTGCTGAACACAGCCTAAATAAGCCACTGGGCAGTGCTTCTTGATCAAAGCCCTGTTGGTGTGAGATAGATGTTTCCACAGTTAAGCAAATTCCATGCACTTACAGCACTGTGCCTCTGTGGGAACTTTGCAGTGTGGAGGAAATATTGCTTGTAGGTGTTTACAATAAACAGTAATGTGAGCTCTATTAGGCATCCAGTTAGAGGGAAAAGTATAAACTGTGTGTGAAGATTATCTTGATAATTAAATTATTAAGTAAGCATTATGCAAGGCAGGGAGAGGGGGTTGCTATTACGCTAATATTAAATTTTGACTGCAGAAAGCAGCCAGGTGCCCTTTATTCCCCTCCAGGAGGTGATTATCTCTTGATAAACCAAATTCCCTTTGGTGGCCTTACTGCAGTGTCAGAATAGGCATATTATTAACAACACTGTGTATATCTATATTGGAAACGACAGAGTTCAGTAAGCTGAATGGAACCTACTGTCAAGCTGTGTAAATCCCATGGATCAGTGTTGCCACCCAAGAGTATTAGCCAAGACTGTCCTGTGGCCTATTCACCTTTGGAATGTGAATTTCCAAGGCACATTTTCAGAGCATATTCTAGTGGGTAAATCTTCCTGAAACTTCACTTAAGGCTAGCAAATTAGAATGGCTAGGAAGCTAACAGTATTCATCTTCTCATCCTCAGACATGCCTTTTGGCCCACACTGGGTTCTGTTCAAATGCACAGAATCACAGAATGTCAGAGGTTGGACCTCCAGAGATCACTGAGTCCAACTCCCCTGCCACAAGCAGGATCCCCATGGGTAGTCCAAATAGGAAAGCATCCAGATGGGTTTTGAAAGTCTTCAGAGAAGAAGACTCCACAACCTCTCTGAGCAGCCTGTCCCAGTCCTTAGTCACCCTCACCGTATAGAACTTTCTCCTTATATTGAGGCAAAACCTTCTATGTTCAAGTTTGCCGTGATAAATTTGGCTCCTCAGGATAGGCAGGAGTTCCATAAAACAGTCTGCAGTTGTGCAAGCTACATATTTTAGGCCAAAGAGGCTGCCTGCATAGCCTACATCTGAGGAGGCAGCAACGGGCTTTTCTAGCCTGACAAGCATCACACCATCAGAGCCCTCTGTTCTTGTTGGATCTCTGACTTTGTCTTCCATCCTCATAGCTGTGGAGACTCTGATGAATGGAAAATGTTGCAGAGGGAGTAGATGTGAGAAGGTTTGTTGAAGGATGGAGGAGGGTTTAGAGAGATGTGCCTGATTCCCCCAGAATTATCATACAGTTTGCAGAGGTAGCACAGCCTGTATGGCACAACCATTGCTCGGTCCCCACCCTGGCTTCAGGGAGCTGTGCTGGGAAGCCCCTTTTCTGCCTGGGTGTCAGAGCCACCTAGTTGCGTCAGATTGCAGATGCAGCATGTACATCTCTCATTTCTGGGCAAAATTCAAGGTGTTTCATTGGATATTTAATCCTAATTAAAGAGGAGCAATTTGAAGGCATTTGGAAGAATATTGCTGGCATCACTATTTCTTTCTTCTCACCGGAGAAAACTAAACCTCAAATTCATTTCATTATATAGATTAATCTGCTCTTGTGTATTGGCATGATCTACTTATACAGTGATATGGAATACTTTTTCCATGTTTAGTGAGTATAGGCATGCAGCTTGCACATATAAGAAGTATTACAGAAATAAACGTGAAAGGAAGAAAAATCTTATTTTAGTTTTAATTTATACTCAATGACAAGAGGCGTGGTTTCCCTGAAACAGTTATGTTTCAGCTATTTGAAGTCAGCTGAGAGCCAGCTGTGTGCCCACAGCCTCTCAGGGGTGTGATTATTTAATGATAAAACTCATTTTCTGCAGTGGCTGCTGATTGCTATTGCAAGGAATTATTGTAACATAAACTGTAGTGGCAAATTTTTGAGCTGAAGGAAGGCAGGGTTTGCTATTCAGAATATTGAGCATCCCTTTTTAGTAGAACTGTGCTAAGTCCCATGAAATAACATCACCTGTCAAAATGCTTGGCTGAAGTCTAGAGTCCAATTTATCTTATAATGGTAAATTCTCTGCCTAGCTGAAAAAGATGCTCTGCTAAGATGATAACTGCTAGTTGCATATTCCTTAAAGACAAGAGATTTCAGGTTAAATGGGCTTTATAAGCACCGTATTTGACAATCTCTAAGGGCAAGACTCTGTGTTGGGGAAGAATTTATCTTCATTCACTTTTAAGGTGAGCCAGACAGAGTCTTCTCAATCACAGAATAATAGAATCATCGAGGTTGGAAAAGATCCTTAAGACTGTGAAGTCCAACTGCACATGAACATGAAGGTTAAGCGATACGGAGGGCTCTGAATAGGATTTTTGGAAATAGAAGTTTGAGGCAGAGGAAAAAAAAACATTATGGTGATTCTTTTGAGATGTAAGCCACCTGCATATTAAGGCAAGCATCTGCATGGATAATTAGCTTTATACTTCTCAGAATCATAGAACCATTGAGGCTGGAACAGACCTCTGAGATTATCGAGTCCACCCCTATCGTTCTCCTTATGTTGAGGATGCGTTGTGGAAAGGCCTTCCAAGAGAAATCCAATTTTCAGCATTTAGAAAGACACAGGGAATGATTGACCTCTCACTGGTCATGTGTCAAACTAGGTGTTATATAATAAAAAAGAAAAAAAAGCATTTTTGACATTGTGGGATAGATTGCATTTAAGGTAGATCCTGAAAGGATTGTTTAGGGGAAGATGGGAAAACAAAAAGCCTCTTTTGTTTTTAGTCACTTTTAAAACTTCTA
>VWYK01048878.1:0-14917 GCA_013399775.1 Semnornis frantzii
TCACCAGCTTTGCTGCCCTTCTGAAGGGCAGATCCTCCCAGACCTTCTCTGGAGGAGACTACAGAAGTCCTTAAACTACATGGCTTAAATCTAAGATGAGGACCCACAACGTAGACCCATGAGGAGAACATTGCCCTTTGTGGGAACCAGAGGAAGCCAGCATGCCCATCAGCAGGTCACCAAACAAACTTTTACTTTTACCTTGGGAATTCTTGTCATTTTTTTCCTCTGCTTCCTAAACCTCAGCAGCTTGTCACGTTCCTGAAAGAACCAGACAGAGACAGGAGTTTTATTTACATGACCTGTGGCAGCACTGGGAGTGCCTGAGCAACCAAAAAACAGCAATATGGGTGCTGGCTGCTGTCCCAGGATCAAATGTTCATCCTTTCCTCGGGTCAGATCTTAGTTTTACAGAATCACAGAATGCATTGGGCCTGAAGGGACTCTCAAAGGTCATTCTGTCCAATCCCACCCCGAAGTCAGCATGGACATCAACTACAGCAGGCTGCCCATGGCCCCATCAACTTTGACCTTGACTGTCTCCAAGGATGAGTTCTCCACTGCATCTCTGGGCAGTTTGTTCCAGTATTAGTTTTACTCTAACATCTCAGAGGTTTGCCATGTACAAGTTGCAGCTGCTCTTCTAAAGGGCAAAAGAAGGTTGATTATAGCCCAAACTGACAGGTTCAGCCTCACTTCAGAGTTGCTCCATGAGTGTGTGTGCCTGTGTTCAAGGCCATGTCTTCTCTGATAGATTCAGAGAATGGCCTGGGTTGAAAGGGACATCAAAGATCATCTAGTTCCAACCCTGTCATGGGCAGGGATACCTCCCACTAGATCAGACTGCTCAAGGCCTCATCCAGCCTGGCCTTGAACACCTCCAGGGACAAAGCATCCACAACCTCTGTGGGCAACCTGCTCCCAGTGTCTCACCATTCTCACTGTAAAGAATTTCCTCCTAATCTCCAGTCTAAATCACCTCTCTTCCAGCTCAAAGCCATTGCTCCTGGTCACTACAAGCCCTTGTCAAAAGTCCCTCTCCAGCTCTCCTGTAGTTCCCTTCAGGTACTGGAAGGCTGCTCTAAGGATGGGCTCTCTGACCAGGGATGAGAAGCAAAGACCACCTCCTGCCCTTGGTTCTTAGTGCCTCTGGAAGGTGTACATGTGTGACAATCCAGTGACACAACACTCAGAATGTTTGGCCTCAGCACTTTCACTCTCATCTACTTTCTCTGAGTCTGCAGGTACCCAGAGCCTCTGGAAAAGCATTTGAGCATTTATTGGTGCCAGCAAATGTTTCCTTTTCCATTTGAAAGTGTGATGCTCCTCCTAGAGTCATCATAGAATGGCTTAGGTTGGAAGGGACCTTAGAGATCATCTACTGCAACTCCCTCACCATGGGCAGAGACACCTCTCAACTGGACTTGGTTGCTCAAGCCTCATCCAACCCAGCCTTGAACATATCCAGGGATGGGATACCCACAGCCATTCTGGGCAACTCATTCCAGAGTCATGGCAAGATTCTATAGTGCTGGAAAAAAAAAAAGTCTTTATTCTGGGTGGGAAATACAGGCAGAGAGAGAAGCTCTGAAGGGAAGATCACCATAGTAGGCCCTGTTGTGTTGGGACAAGGGATGATGGCTTGAACTCCAAGAGGGAGATTCAGATTGGAGAGAATAAAGAAATGTTTGACATCAAGGGNGCAACTCATTCCAGAGTCATGGCAAGATTCTATAGTGCTGGAAAAAAAAAAAAGTCTTTATTCTGGGTGGGAAATACAGGCAGAGAGAGAAGCTCTGAAGGGCTCTGTAGGCCCTGTTGTGTTGGGACAAGGGATGATGGCTTGAACTCCAAGAGGGAGATTCAGATTGGAGAGAATAAAGAAATGTTTGACATCAAGGGCCAATGAGGTGAGAGCTTGGCCCAGGTTTCCCTGAGAGGTGAGAGATGTCCCAAACTAAAAGAGGGATGAGCTGGGCAAGGTCAGTTACTGAGAACATCTCAGTGTGGATGAGACAAAGCTTGTGGTGATCAGAGGAAAAAGATGCAATTCCAAGGTGGCAGAGCTGCCCCAGGGCAGGGAGACACTTGCTATCTGTCACCAGGACAGGGTCACCAGGCTGATCTTTGCCTGTGGGGTCATCCTAGTGGGGGAAAACTCAGCTATCCTCTCTCACCAAAGCCTTCCTCTTCACTACTGCTATGCTTTTCTCTGCTGCTGAACATCTACACTGAGGAGAACCTTCTGTGAGCCCCTGCATGCTCTCCATCAACAGCAACTTCAAGCATAGGAAGATGAGGATGGAAACATCCTTCTTACCATAA
Organism: Semnornis frantzii; assembly: GCA_013399775.1. Taxonomy (NCBI): domain Eukaryota; kingdom Metazoa; phylum Chordata; class Aves; order Piciformes; family Ramphastidae; genus Semnornis; species Semnornis frantzii. The sequence continues at coordinate 2,326 of VWYK01048878.1, forward strand.
CACTCTTCACATAGCCAGCAGTTTCCAGGGTCTGATGGAAAAGAATAAAGTGAGGTCAGTAAGCAAGCAAATTTACACCAAAGCAAAGCAATGCAACTGGAGGAGTGCTGTGATTCCAGTGTTTTCTCCTTCCAAAGACTGAGAATGCATCAACCCAGCCTTGATGTTATCTCCAGCTGAAGGAGCTCTGCCATTTTCTCCCCCAGGTGCAGGACCTGTCTATCAGAACACCTGCTGGGTGTGCTGCAATGGTTCTGTCATGCAGTGCAAGGTAGATTCATTCACAGATTGGTTTGTGTTGGAAGGAACATTGAAGATCATCCAGTTCCAACCTCCCTGCCATAGGCAGGGACACCATCCACTAGACCAGGTCACCCAAGCCTTCATCCAGCCTGGCCTTGAACACCTCCAGAGAGAGGACATTTCCAAACACCCTACCACAGAACCTTCAGTTCAATCACCACTAACCACAGAGATGCTGACCATGTACTCCTGATGCAAGCTCTGCTTGCTGGCTCACAGAACCCAAACCACCCCTTGCTTGGGTTTCCTGCTCTTCTGGTCTGGCCTTAGCTGACTTTGCTTGAAAGCATGAGAGCACCAGAATTCTCTCTCACCTTGGAGAGCTCATCAATGATATTTTGCTGTTCAATAACTTGTAGTCTCAGGAAGTCAACTTCTCTTTCTTCCTGGCTGTGGTCCAGGTCATTTAAAGAGCTTGGTCTCCTGATTGATCCAGCTCTTTGTCTCTAAAAGAAGCAAAGGAGGAAATGATCAGAAGCTTTGCCAAGGGACAGGACATGACTCTTCCCCTTAGTGAGGCATTCAGTCTAATGGCTGTTCTGGCAGCCATCCTGATGGGCTTTTGCTGAGCCTCACATCCAGTCTGCAAACAACCCAGGTTTTCCTGCTCCTCAGCATGCTGCATGAAGCTCATTGTCACCACAGAGGACACTGGGCATGGGGGAGGCAGCACACCAAAGACAGGAGCTAGCAGCACAGAATCACAGAATGTTAGGGGCTGGAAGGGATCTCCAGAGACCATTGGGTCCAAAGCAGGATCACTTAGGGCAGGCCACATGGGAACACATCCAGGTGGGTTTTGAAAGACTCCAGAGAAGGAGACTCCAAAACCTCTCTGGGCCTGCTCCAGTGGTCTGTCTTCCTCACCATAAAGAAGAGTCACCTTGTATTGAGGTAGAACCTCCTGTGTTCCAGCTTTGTTCTACACATTCCTTCAACATCTCCAGGGATGGTGACTCCACCACCTCCCTGGGCAGCCTCTTCCAATGCCTGACTACTCCTGCAGGAAAGAAACTGTTCCTAATCCCCAACCTAAACCTCCCCTGGCACAATTTCAGGCTGTTTCCTCTTGTTCTACCACCTGATACTAGGCAGAAGAAACCAACCCAACCTCACTCCAATCTCCCTTTAGGGAGTTAGAGAAAGCCAGAAGGTCTCCCTAGTTCCCCCAGCTGCTCCTCACCACACTTGTTCTCCAGATCCTTCACAAGCTTTCTTGCCATTCCCTGGACCCACTGCAGCCCCTCAATGCCCTTCTTGGAGTGTGAGTCAAAGGTTGAAGGTGCAGCCTCGCCAGCGCTCAGCACGGCGGCACCGTCACTTCAGCCGGCACCACCAAGGGGCAAGTTCCCTGTTAAACCTGGGACAATGCCTGATCCTCCCCACCCTCTGTGCAACAACCCCACACTCTCTGGAGCACACAGACACTCACCATGGCGAGGTTCTCTTGGGTTACAAACTTCAATTTGTTCTCCATCCGACGTAAGGCATGGGACAGCTCTTCATTCTTCCTGCTAAGGCGCTTGTTCTTGTCCAAGATGGGCTTGTACTGACTTTCAGCTTCTCTAAGGCGTTTGAGCTGGAAGAGGAAGAGAGAATGAACACCTCTGGAGCTGGGAGCTTGCATCAGACACTCATCACGTTCTCCAGCTCTCAGACTATCAGCATTTCCTTCTAATGCAAAGCAGAACTGATCGACAGTTCCTGGTATTTTCCATCGGGAAGCAGATTGCTCCTCCTTCATGAGATGTTCAATCTGGGCCTCCCTCGTGAGGTGCTCCATCTGTTCTGTTCCATAGTTTACAAATTAATAAAAATGATGCCAGTTCATCTCACAGATTGATTTAGATTCATGGAATGGGTTGGGAGGGACCTTAAAGATCATCTAGTTCCAAGCCCCTGTCGTACGCAGGGACACCTCGCCAGGTGCTCAAGGCCCCAGGTCATCTAAAAAATTCTCTGGTATATAAGGAAAGATGAGTGTGCTGTGAGATACCAGCAGCTACAGGGCACAGGGAAAAGGCAGCTACACCTGCAATGATCTCACAGAATCCCAGCATGCTGGGTGTTGGGAAGGACCCCTGGGCATCATCCAGTCCAACCACCCTGCTAAAGCAGGGGCACCCACAGCAGCTTGTCCAGCATCACAGTGGCCAGGTGGGGTTGGAGTCTCTACAGATAAGGAGACTCCACAACCTCTCTGGGCAGCCTGCTTCAGGGCACCCTCACATCAGACAAGTTTCTCCTCCCGTTCAGATGGAACCTCCTGAGTTCCAGTTTGTGCCTGTTGCCCAATGTCCTGTCACTGGGCACTGCTGACAACAGTTGAGTCCCATTCTCTTGCCTTCCACCTTCTGTCTCTTGTGGAGCACTGATCCAGATCCCCTCTCTGCTCTTCTGCAGGCTCAGCAGCCCCAGGTCTCAGCATTTCCTCCAGGCCCCTCATCATCTTTGGAACCTCCACTGGATTCTGTGTGGTGGTTCCCTGACTCTCTTGACTTGTGGAGCCCAGAACTGGACCCAGAACTGCAGGTGTAGCCTTACTAGTGCAGAGTAGAGGAGCAGGAGAACCTCCCTCGACCTGCTGCCCACACTCCTCTTCATGCACTCCGGGAGACCATTTGCCTTCTAGGCCACAAGGGCACATCACTGGCTCATGGGGACCTTATAGAAGCACAGAATGGTTTGGGCTGGAGGGGACCTCTAAAGGTCATCTAGTCCAAGCTCCCTCACAGTCAGCAGGGACATAGAATCATAGAATGGTAAGGCTGGAAGGGACCTCAAGGATCATCTAGTTCCAACCCCCTGCCATAGGCAGGGACACCTGCCACTAGAACAGGTCACTCAAGGCCTCGTCCAACCTGGCCTTGAACACCTCCAGGGAGAGAGCAGCCACGACCTCCCTGGGCAACCTGTGCCAGTGTCTCACCACCCTCACTGTAAAGAACTTCCTCCTAACCCCCAGTCTAAATCTCCCCTCTGCCAGTTTAACTAGATCAGGTTGCCCAGAGCCCTGTCAAGCCTCACCTTGAATATCTCCAGGGAAGAGGCCTTAATCATCTTGCTGCCCCCCAGCACTCAAAGGTCCTTCCCCACAGAGCTGCTTTCCAGCAGGTCACCCCCTCAGCAGTAATGGTGCAGGGAGTTATCCCTCCCTTGATGGAGGAACCCACGGCTGTGCTGGTTGAACTTCGTGAAGTTCCTCTCCACCCTGGGCAGGTCGGCAGCCTTTCCAAAGAGCCCAGAGGCAAAGGCCTCTCCATTCTGGGGACAAGGCACGTCCAGAGCAGGATGTGCACTCACCAACTCGTTCCTCTCCTCGGAGAGCAGCGCGTTCCTGTCCTCCAGCTTCCTGATGATGGCACTCAGCTCTGCGATTTTCAGCTGGAAGCGGCGGGCATCCTTTTCATCCAACTGCTGTTCCTAAAACAAAGATCAACTGCAAATAACTGTTCACCAGCCTGCACGCAAGGGCAGCAGATTTTCAAAGCTCAGACTTTTCCTTTATCCCCGATCCAAGCATTGGCAGGGCAGGGTGTGGGTTACCCAACCTCAAGGGACCCCTGAGAGCTGCAGGAGGAGACCGACGGGAGGTTGGAGGGGAAATGTAACAAAGAATGCAAATGCAGAAGGATGTAGATGCAGGGATGGAGTCATGGATGGGCAGGCCTGGAAATGGAAGCGAGGAGATCCAAAGTGGAGGAGGCAATGCTCCCCATGTGTGCCACTGTTGAACTTCAGACACAACACCCACTTTGTGAGAAGAGAATGGGAGCAAACTCGTGAAGTACAAAGAGGGGGGAATCCATGCAATCGATCATGGCAGAATCTCTTCCTCCACAAAGCTCTAGCCCTTATTGGCTTCTAAGGGGTCATAAAGCCAAGGGGGTGGCACTTGCATTGAGAACACTTCAATTGTATGGAAACAGAAGCAGAGGTAGGCGTGTCCTGGTTCAGAAGTTACAGCTATTCACAAACGGGTCAGACTTTCCCCCTTCTCTAGGACTTCTGCTGGTGTTTGGCAGAGGTTGAGTATCAACTGAGACAAAGAAATGAGTGCCTGTAGTGCTGGTGGCACTTCTGGGAGGCCTAGGCTTCCTCATTCAACAGGTGCAGGAGAGGCTTGGGCCAAAGGACTGGTTTGCACATATCTAGGTGTCTACGCTTCTGTCCTGGTTTAAGGACACCCACCCAAAGCAACTTCCAGTGAGAAAATTAAGGTTGTTGCCAAAGAAATCTTGATGTGAATCAGCAATGGGGAGAACTTGCAAAGGTCAGATGCATGAGGTCAGTTAACTTCGGGGGCTTCGTAGCAGCAACTCAAGGCAGAAGCAGAAAGGTGCTGTAGTTACAGTAAAAACACCCCAAAAGCCACTGAAGAAGGGTGATTAAAATGGAATGTTCTGGATTTATAGCTTCAGAGTGGTCTGGGTTGGAAGGGACTTTGAAGACCATCTAGTTCCAACCCCCTGTCATGGGCAGGGACACTTTCTGCTAAACCAGGTTGCTCAAGGCCCCATTCAACCTGGCCATGAACACCTCCAGGGAGGGGCATCCACAGCCTCCCATGGCACCCTGTTGCAGTGCCTCACCACCCTCACTGTAATGCTGGATGCTGCATTGTAGAAGAGAGTAAGGAAAGGAGATGTTCCCAGCAGGTGTCTGACTTGCTGTATGGTCCACTGGAAGCGGCAGCATTCAGCAGCACAAACTGTGAGGCAGTTGTAGGGGAACCCCCACACCTTCCTGCACTGTGTACCTTCCCCTGGGTGAACTGGCCTCGTCCATCTGCTGACGAGAGCCACTCTTGGAGGTCCCAAGGTGGCACACATACATCAGTGGGGCAGGAATGCATTTGCATCGTTTGTTGGCAAAGCTGTGTCAAACCAAGGTGGGTGGCAGTGGCATGGAAGGGTGAGGAGAAGAAAGAGAGAAAGCACAGAAAGATTTCCCCCTGCTGACAGAACCAAACCAATGAAGATACAAAGGGACCAACGAGCAAGAGCTCTCCCAGGCCAGGGCTGAGTGTCAAACCTGATGGGTCTGGCTAACAAACTGGGGCATGAACCCTGATGGGCTTGCCTAACAGAACCACAGAGTGCATCAGGCTGGAAGGGATCCTCAAAGGTCATCTTACCCAACTCCCCTGCTCTCAGCAGGGACATCTCCACCTAGACAAGGATGCACAAGGCCATACCAAGTTTGACCTTGAATGGCTCCAGGGATAGGTCCTCAACCACATCCTTGGGCAACCTCTTCCAGTATTTCACCACCCTCACTGTGAAGAACTTCCTCCTAATGTGCGGCTCAAACCTACCCGGCTCCAGTTTCAAACCACTGCCCTTCATCCTATCACCACAGGCCCTCCTAAAGAGTCCCTCCTCAACCTTTCTGTAGGTTCCCTTCACATATTGAAATGCTGCTCTAAGGTCTCTCTGGAGCCTTCTTTTCCCCAGGTTGAACAACCCCAACCCTCAGTGTGTCCTCACAGAAGAGGTGCTCCAGCTGGACCCACTCCAACACATCCTTGCCACTCTTGTGTTGAGGGCTCCAAAACTGGGTGCAGTGACCATCCCCCAGGCCAGACTGGTACTGAGGATTGCCCCCATTCCTTATGCACTGAAGAGTCCACCCATCAAATCCATGTCTCTCTTACAGAGAAGGATGCTGTGGGGGATCAGGTCAAAGGCTTTGCAAAATCCCAGACAGGACACCTCTCGGCTTTCCCCTGCCCACCGATGTAAGTTACACCATCACAGAAAGCCACTAGGAAAGATCTGCCCTTCCTGAAGCCACAATGACTTTCCTGAACCACCTCCTCATCCTCCAAGTGCTTTAGCACAGCTTCTAGGAAGATCTGGAGCATGAAACATGTTGGGTCTGGTGAACAAGCTGCAACAAGCAACCCGGTGGTGCTGGCTAACAAACTGGAGCAAGAACTGGGGCCCTGGCGTCTTTCCTGCATGGCCATGGGACAGCTGTTGCTCGAGGGTGCACTCATCAAGCTTCTGTCACTTTAGTGCCACTTTGTCCCTCTGCCTGCTTGTTCATGGAGGTGAAAGCATGTGAAAGTGCTTACAGGGCTTCCCGAATGATCTGAAGCGTCTCCTGCACCACTTGGATAAGGAAGTTCCCGCTTGGGGCTGCTCAGATGCCGATCAGACTCTTTGATCTGGGAAAGTTGTTCATCTAAAGCCTCCTTTTGGAGCTGCAGTCTCTGAGCATGCCCGGCTTGAACCCCTAACTCTCTCTCCAGCACGTAGACTGCTCTGTCTTTAAACTTAATCTCCTCCATCTACAAGGAGAAGAGAACACAATCACACAGAGCATCTCGACAACCCCCGGGGTGGCCAGAGGACAGCCACGTGGAGTCAACACCCCTCAACATGCAAAACACAACATCATCCTCCTGGAAACAGAGCAGCAGTGAGTGGTTGACAGTGAGATCATGGACCGAGTCACTCCACCCTCCTAGGAGTATTGTCTCTTCTTCTGGGAGCCACCCAGAGCAAAATCTCCCCTTTCAAGCAAGGGGTTTGCCATTGGGATGGCTGGGAATCATCACAGGACAGGTTGGGTTGGAAGGGACCTTCAAGATCATCAAGGGAGATTGGAACTAGCTAATCTCCAAGGTCCCTTCCAACCCAACCCGTTCTATGAATCCAGTTCCAATCCCCTGCCATAGGCAGGGACACCTTCCACTAGACCAGGTTCCTCAATACCCTGTCCAACCTGGCCTTGAACACTTCCAAGGATGGAGCCACTCTGGGCACCCTGTTGGAGGGAAATACCCTGGGAATGCAAATAAATATAAATACAAACATATAAAATTGTCATGGGAAAGAAGCCTCTTTCTCAGCACCAATGCAGAACAGCCTAAACCCAATTAAACCCTAACATTTCCCTCCACAGCTTGGAGAAGTCCACTCAAACATTTTGATAATTTTTTAGCATTTTGGTTTAGGAAACTTGCAAATTTGGCTTTGTAGCTGTAAAGGAAAAAAAAAACCCAAACCATTAAAACCTGCATTTCCTTTCAAATTTCCAAATACAGAAGGAATGTGAATCCTTTTGGTTCTTTATCCAGGAGTCTCCCACGAGAGCAATTTGTTTAATTACCCCCTTGCCATGAAAGGTTTTGCTTATGCATAATAAACACGATGCAAAGTCATTAAGTGCTTAAATGACAAATGTCAGTTCTCTCCTGTTCTCTCCTGTTAATTGCCTGCCTGCTCCTGCTGGGCTCAGAGCGGCGCTCATCAGCCCTGCATCAGGCAGGCTCAACTCGCAGGTGCTCCAGGAATATCTTCTGGATGGGTTTTCCCAGTGCCAGTGTGGAATTAAAGCCTCCTCTCTACAGAGGTGAGCAGATGCATTCACATGGGTGCTTCCCTTGGAGGGGTGCTTCCCTCAGAGGGGGACACCTCACACCACAGGCTGGCTGCACATCAAGGTTTACACCGGTGTGAAACTCTCCGAGTCACTGGATGGTTTAATAGATTCACAGAGTGGTTTGGGTTGGAATGAATCCTCAAAGGGATGGAATTAAAGCCTCCTCTCTACAGAGGTGAGCAGATTCATTCACATGGGTGCTTCCCTTGGAGGGGTGCTGGGGTCAGAGAGGGACACCTCACAGCACAGGCTGGCTGCACATCAAGGTTTACACCAGTGTGACACTCTCCGAGTCACTGGATAGTTTAATAGATTCACCGAGTGGTTTGGGTTGGAATGAATCCTCAAAGGTCATCTTGTCCAGCTCCCCCACACTCAGCAGGGACATCTCCAACTCAGCCAGGATGGTCTGTGCTCTGCCTAGTGACCCAAAATTACTGAGCACAGCCCAAAAGTCTCCTTTGGGGGCTGTGTTGATGCACAGCACTGCTGGAGGATCTCAGGCTCTTCCCAGCTGCATCTCATGCACATCCATTATACATGAAGACAAAGCATTAATTGCCCTCAAAGGGCTGCCAAATGTGCTCACAGAAAGAGATTGTATGGGAAGAAAGTAATCACATCCTCCCAAAACATCTGGGTTTGGACACCATAAAATTTTGGGCACGAGTTTCTGAGCCTTGACAGGTTTGATTTAAATGATCAGATATTAAAATGCAGCCTGCTTAATATAAGAGCATTTTTGCCTTGTTTGATGCTTTTATCTTTGCTGGCTTTGTCTGCAAACCTGGGAACAAAGTGACATTGGGAACTGAGAGGTCACTCATGGTGCTTTGCTTCCAGCAACGGCAGAAATCACAGAATCACAGAATATATCTGGTTGGAAGAGACCTCAAAGATCATCCCAGCTCAACTTTCAATCCAGCACTGCAAGGTCACCACTAAACCATATCCCTAACCACCAGGTCCATACACTGTTTAAACAGTTTCAGGGATGGTGACTCCACCACTGCCCTGGGCATACCATTTCAATAGTTGAGAACCCTTTCAGTCAAGAAACATTTCATAATGCCAAACCCAAATGGCCCACCCAAGCACTGGCAGCTTACAGACCCAGTGATGGTGCTGCAAAGTGACTTCCCTGGGTGTATTTGAGTGGGGGGGAGTTGATCAGAGCTTACAACTGTGAAATAAACTAAACTAAATTGGAGAGGACATGGGGCATGATCTCCCTCTGCTGCACCTCACCCCATCATCCTCAGGCACAGCTCCACAGCTCCAGCCAAGTTTCTTCCTGAAGGGCTGCCCAGGGTGAGAGAATCGAGATCCCACATTATCCCTGGAGGAACAGCCAGCCAAAAGACAGCACAGGACAACCTGTGTGGAATTTGTGTTTCAAAGCCATGCAAAATACAGATTCTTTTGGTAGAATGAAGCAAACCCAAGCATTCTCTGGGTGCTGTTTCATCAAAAGTGCTTTCCACCATTTCCACGAGGGCAATGGTCTACTAACTTTGAATGAAACAAAGAGATTCCCACTGAGGTCCTCCTGCTTAAAAACCTCACCAGGTAGAAATCTAAAAGGCTCTATAAAGGAGGAGGCAGCACATCAGCAAATGGCTGTTTGAAATAAGCAGGATATTGGGTAGCCGAATCCCTTTCTGTATGGAAACAAAGCCCCCGCACAGCACAGACAACACTTTAAAGTGGGAGGAACAAAAGACACCGGAGGAAAAGACAAAACATTTCATGGAGTGTCACCAAATTCCCCCTAAACACAATCTTCACAAAGAGCAAAGGAAGCATCAGCATTCAGATCCACCCTCACATCATTAAACTCGGGTTCGTGCAACGTGCACAACAGCTTGATGCTTGCCGCCTGTTATTAAGGAGCAGCCTGGCAGAACCAGAACAAATTGAAGGAAGCATTTCACTGAAAAAAACACACCAGTATTTAGCACATTTCTTCCTAGACTAGAGACAGTAAGGAAAGGCAAAGAGAAGAAACAAGGTGCAACTCACTGGAAGAGGTGCTGGTCGCCCGTGGTGCAGCCCAGGCTGCAGCGCATGCCAGCCTCGTTCGGCGGCGGGTGCGGGACCGGTGGGACTCCTGGCCCGACTCCTCCTCCCCACCCCTGTCTGATGGCTTCAGACACCAGCAGTGCTCAGGAAAGGCTGTCAGCAGGTAGGAAGCCAGCATCCAACCACCTGAGAGGACGCCCTGTGCTGCGCTGGGGACATTCCCACCTCGGTTCTAGCAGGCTCGGGATGAATATTTATGTGTGAGCACTAATTAATACCCAGCCCGTGAGCAGAGCTGGTGCCAATTATGCAAACATAATGACATGCTGAGTTATAGATTTGCTGTGCCCTCCTTCTGCCACCAAGCATGGTCTGACATGCAGCTGGGTTTGAGCCCCCTGATTCTTTTGCCATGAACTATACCCTCTCCATCATGACGGCCGACCCAACGTGTGGGTTCCCCGGCTGGCAAATTTCTCCTGGCGTGGCTCCCACAGCCCCTGCAGCTCTGAGGATTTGCAGCCACACGCCCCTGAGAGCCTCCTCTGAAGCTGCCACAGCGTGGTGGATAAAAGTCAGTCACCCGAGAAGCCCCTGTCCAGCTGAAGCTGTGACATGACAAAGGCGTCTCCCCATGGGCACCGTCTCAGACCTGGTAATTATGAGACATGAAGAGCCCTGCCCCGTGCCTGGACCTTCAGGGGTGGAGAGGGACTGTCAGGCCTTTGTCACCCAGGCTGACACCATGAGAACCAGACAAAATGAGATGTGATCACCCCCTGAGAGATGGGGTTCGTGTGCCTGGGCTGCCAGATGGGATGTCTGCCCCATGTGTGGTGGTGCACACTTCACCTCCCCTCTCCTATCATTTTCCTCAAGGCTCTCAAATAAAACACAATTGCCTCTTTGTCCTGGTGACCCTGGCATTGCAAGAGGCTGCTCAGGGAAGTGGTGGGGTCACCACCCCTGGAAATATTAAAAAATCATGTAGACATGGCAGTTTAGGACATGGTTTAGTGGGTATGGTGGTGTTGGGATTCATGGTTGGACTTGATAATCTTAGAGGTCTTTGCCAACCTTAATGATTCTGTGAGCATTGATCAGATCCCCTCTCAGGGTGCTCTGCTGCAGGCTCAACAGCCCCAGGTGCCTCAGCCTTTCTTCCTCACAAAGATGTTCCAGGCCCCTCAGCACCTTCCCACCCTATTGTCCTATTCTGCACTTCCATCTTTTGCTCTATCTTCAGATCCACACCACATTTCCCTCACAAGCAGGACATGCTCAGGGCAGCATCACTCTCCAGTGCCAATGGTAAATGCCATAAAACATGTCCCAGCCCTGCCTTGTTGGCAACACAAACCTCAGAGCCAGTCCCAACCATTTCCAAGGGCTTCCAGATATCCAGGAGTTCCAAGGCCTGGAGATGAGGCATGTGGTAGCACACCATCACCACGGTTAGAGCACATAAAGGAGTAGACTTCTTGTTTAGCACCACAGAGAAAAACATTCTGAAGAGCTGGACTAAGGTACAAAAGGAACAACTCAGAGCCAGGAGGGTTTATTAACCCTTTGAAATGCAGGAGTGATCTTGGGTAGCTTTTAAAACACAACCAAACTCTCCAGCAGTCCAAGTTTAGCTGGAACAAATACCTTTAGCTGCAACAGAGGTGCAAGCCACCAATGAGGAAACTCAATCCTCCCTTCACAAGAAGGAATTTTTCACCTTGAATTAATTTGTCTGCCTTGCAGGGTAGGGTGGCTGCTGAGAGCTCTTTATCATACCAAATATGGGAGTTTTTCACCATAGAAGAGAATAAAAAGGAGAATAAGAGAGTAAATCAATCAGCAAGAAAATGAATATTTAAAAAGTCAGCTGCCTCCACTCTTTCTCTGATGCCCTCCTTTCAAATCTGACAGCTCTACCAATTTACCACTGCCTAAGAGGGAAGTGTCTGCAATCAGGCTCAGAGTGGAGCTGAGAAGATTGATCTCTGTGGGGTGGAAGTCCCACACCAACGTGCAATGAGCTCACACGAGCTATTAGAGCAGGTTGTTAAACCTCCTGGCAGTCATCACCTTAAATTGCAAACAAACCCTCTCCAGACTCTAACAAATCTCATTTGTTTGGTTTCTCTGATTTCTGCCTCAGCCCTTTCAAAAGGAGGTGGGAGGGAGGGAGGCTGGGGTGGCCATGGCTGCCCAGCTCAGTGTCTTACTACACTTGGCATGGGGATAGATGGTTATAGACTCTTCAGGAGGGACAGGCAGGGGAGAAGGGGAGGGAGGGAGTGTTGCCCTCTACATCAGTGATAAACTAGAGTCCATGGAGCTTCACTTGGGAATGTTCAATGCAAAACCAGAGAGCTTGTGGGTAAAGGTTAGAGGGAAGGCATGGGAAAGTGACATCACAGGAGGAGTCTGCTACAGATCTCCTGGTCAGGAAGGCGAAGCAGATGAAGCCCTCTACAAACAAATAGGAGAAGCTTCACACTCACAGGCCCTGGTCCTCATGGGGGACTTCAACCACCCTGACATCTGTTGGAAGGACAACACAGCAGAGCACCAGCAATCTAAGAGGTTCCTGGAATGCACTGATGATAACTTCCTCCTGCAAGTCACAGAGGAACCCAGAAAAAGTGCTATGCTGGACCTAGTCCTCAGCAACAAGGGCTGCTGAATGAAGTGAAGCTGACCTTCCTGACCTTTCAGGAATGTTTGCATGGCATTTGAGTCCTTATTAAGCAAAACTTCACAGATTTCATCAAATGGTTTGGGTTGGAAGGGACCTTTAAGGTCATAGAATCATAGAATAGAAACTATAGACTCAAGCAGGTTGAAAGAGACCTCCAAGCTCATCCAGTCCAACCTATCACCC